>JACXSJ010004455.1:0-13132 GCA_014851325.1 Pentalonia nigronervosa
ACAGTACCGTCGACATTGGACGGAAATAACATGGACAGTTTATTTATAGATTAGCTAATTTTTACGTTATTATCTTCATTAGTAACTTGTATTAGCATATTAATAATATCAATATGAACAAAATAATTTTAAGCCAATGGTTCACAAAATAGCAATAATGTGAGCGAAATGCTCATAGCGTCACCAACGACGGGTTAATTATCATTTTAGTGATGATTATTTCTCTTAGTGAGGTGACACACTAACTCTAGGACAGTCTGTAGGATTAGTCGTACTAGTCGTAGTCGCTTAAATAATACTAGCAGAGCTTAACGTGTAAACAAATTAAGAGTGTACGACGTACGAACGTCGAAGTCTAAGAACATTTAATATCTGCTGACTGCTGACATTTTATTATTTAGGTAAGTATTTTTTGTCAATTATCCAGTAGATGAACTTTATTTCTAGTAATTTGACATTTAACTTTTTACTTTTAGTAGATTATCATAATTATTGACATTTATAATAAGATATTTATTTTTGTTTTTGCTGCCTTTTTATTCAATATCTAAAAGACAAGGTTACGTATTTAAAATACAATGCATTTTGAGATTTTATATTTATCAAACAGTACCTACCTATATAATATATGTATATTTAAATTTATTTTAAACCAATAAAATAATTATTGGAATAATTGTCTTAATATGTTCTTAATAATCAAATAACAATTTTAAAATATTTTATTTCATTAGCTCTTTTTAATACATATAATTTAATTATATACAAATATAAAATGTATAAAACTAATAACATTTTATAAAAACAAGTATTCAAAATTAAATTTGTGCATTTATTGGTGAATGGTGTCGTCACTCAAGATTCTAGGGCCTAAAATATAAATAAAACGTGTTGGCTTTTTTTTTGGTACCTGCCTACTAAAATAATCTTATTTGAACTGACTAATAAAAAAATGTGTTCACATTTATTTCTTAATAAATATGAATTTAATATTGAGTTATTATTTAAAACATATTATAATTTATTATTACTATTTTTTATAATTAACATTTACTGGTATTGTAGCTGAAATGGACTCTAAAAAAAAGAAAAAGAGTGGTCATGAGTTCCGTGCAGCAAAAAAGAAAAAAGATCTTCTTTCGATTACTAGCACTTCGTGGAAAATTAATTCATTTTTTAGCAATCCATGCAATGTTAATGATTTAGAAGTTCCATTAGAAAATTTAAAAAACACAAATAACGAAATAAAAGATGATCAAATAGAAATACAACAAGAAGTAGACATCGATGGAATCGAAAAAATAGAAATACAAGACATGGAAATTGAAAAACTTGAAAAAATAAAGGACGGATCTATCACAGCAATTAATTTTGTTGACCAATTAGAAAAAAACAAATGTAATTAGTATGTTTCGTAAACCAAGTACAAATCAAATAAGTACATTTTTTTCGTTTCATCTAATCCAGCCACATAATACGTCACAAAAGCGTTTGCTATTTAATGAAAATATATTTTTTGGTGACCAAGGAAATAAATTCAATCGACGGTGGTTAACATATAACGAAAAAAATGAAATGTTATATTGTACCATATGTTTAGTGTATAGAAATGATGTTTCGAAATTTTGTTCTGGTTTCAATGATTGGAGGCATATTACCCAACGCATTAAAGAACATGAACATTCTAAACATCATATTTTATCTGCAGAATCTTATATGCAAGATAAAAAAGAAAAAAGCGTTTCACATTTATTATTTGGAGCACAAATGGAGAAATAAAGGAAAGAAGTTTTTGAGAGGCGTTGTGTACTTCTACAAATAATAGATGTAATTAAACTGATTGGAAAACAAGGCATACCTTATAGGGGTGATAAGAGCGAAGCTGCCTATAAACTGTATGATGCTTCATTGAATCATGGGAACTTTTTAGAAATAATTTTACTTTTATCAAATACAGACGGTATATTAAAGTCCCACGTACAAAAATCAATTGAGCAAAGTAAAAGAGCTTATCAGTCAGCAGAAGCAAAAGGTAACAAGAAATATGGCCGTGGAAGCTTGGTGACATTTTTGAGTTCGACTACTGTTACTAATATAATTCAACACATTGGCCATGAAATTCAGAATACCATATCAAATCAGGTCAAAGAAGCAAAATTGTTTTCTATAATGATGGACATTACAATGGACTACAATGGACTTATCTTCATTTGATCAATGTTCAATTGTACTTAGATATGTAATACACGATGAAGTTTGTGAACGAGTAATAGCATTGAAGCACGTCATTTCTACTTCTGGACAATCACTTTTTGTTACTCTATGTAATACACTAAATGTACTCAATTTACCTCTAGAAAATTGCATTTCAAATGCTTTTGATGGTGCTGCGAACATGTATGGACAATATAATGGTGTATCTACAAAGTTATCAGAAATAATCACTAATCACATCCATACACGGTGCTATGCACATGTATTAAATCTAGTTATTTCAAATGCGACCCAATGCTTAACAACATGTGTTTCATTTTTTAGTTGTGTTCAAGAAGTCCATGTATTTTTTAAAGAGTCCTATAAAAGATTTTCTGTGTACGAAAAAGAAAATCCATCTCTTAGCAAGTATAGGAGCAACCCGATGGAGAAGTAAGAATGATGCTATCGTAAAAATCTTTGGGCGTATTGACTTTTGGAAGAATGGAGACTTTCAACTTGAAAGTCAATACAAATGTGTTTATTATGAACTATTGGTATCTTTGTACAACATTTTGATTTCTAAAGAATGAAGATGAGACATGTAATAGATGTTTAAAATGTTCTTTGCGCATATTAACAGAATTTAATATGTACTCTATACAATATAAAGAATTGTATACTGTGTATAAATATCTACTCACCCTTCCACTAACACAAGTAACATGTGAACGTACATTTTCGAAGCTAAAACTTTTAAAGACAAGATTGAGGCCCACAACTTCACAGGAAAATTTAGAATGTTTATTTTTAATGCAATGTGAACGAGATATTTTAAATCAAGTTGACGGGAATCGTATAATTGATAAGATGTGTTCTTTAAGCCAAGAAATCAATCGATTACTTTCACTCTAGATTTATTATAATAAGATTTTTTCCCAATTTATTATTTAATTATTATATAGGTACAACTATAAAAGCGTATATTTATTTGATTTAAGTTAAAATAAAAGTTTTATTATCAATAAGTTGGTGTTTATTTATTTATTTGTTTTCAGCACAGAGCAACTAACAATATTAAGATTTTTTTTAACCTGTAATCTAATGGTCTTTCACTTATAGCCTATATATAAGACTAAATAACAAAAATTTAGGCGCCCTTAAACTTTTTTGCAACCGCCCTATAACATCTGCCAGTACGGGCCTGCTTACTACTGTATGCAATATTATATATTATGTTGTGTAATTTGTGTTCAAAAAAAATGAGTTTAAAACTTTGCTGTTTTGAACCTACTGTGAAAGACATCGATAACAGAATTTACGAAGTATTACGAGTAAATCCAATACAAACAATAAACTATGTGGGAAAAACAGCAGTACACCCAAGTAATTGGTGTTTGTGTAAAAAGTGTCCTACTTTGTAAACTGACAAAGAATGTATTTGTTGTTTTAAGTTTGAAAGTATATCGAAATTACATTCTAATATTAAATGCGTGACAAAATTATCATCATTTAAAAATTTATAATGGACGAAAAAGTTTTGAACAATACTAGGCAACAAATGATTTTAAAAACTTATGATATAAAATGAAAAAAAAAAATGCTTTTAACATCAAATCTGGAAAACAAAACTTGAAGATTTATATATTACAAACAATTTACGTATTGGATAAATTCATGGACTGCAATAAGAAAAGGTAATTTCTAATTTATCTATACGACTATACCTATTATTAATTAGTAATTATTAATTGTATCGTTAATACTCAATTTCATAGGAAATCGTATATGTATTCCAGCATGTGTTGTACAAGATATTCGAAATAAGTACTCTGAAAATAATGGAATATATGTAGGTTTTAAAGAAAACCACAACAAATAAGAAATTTTACAAAAATTATTAAATCGACAAAATATTAGTAATACTCTTAAAAGAAAAGCTATAGATGATATTTCGTCAACACCATCGAAACTTTTACAAGTAGAATTAAAAAATAATGACGTAGAAACAATAACAACTAGCGATGTAGCACTAATTAAAAGAAATATTCGTTATGCACGTACATCTGTTCACCCAAAACTACCAAATAGCCTTTCCGAACTACATGATTCTTTATGTGTGTACGAAATAAAAACCAATAAACTGGAAAAATTTTTATTGGGGAATAACAAACCAAATGGCATAATTGGTTTTTCAACGATATCAAATTTAGAGGTATTATGCAAAGTAGAATATATTTATATTGATAGTACATTTAAATCGTGTCCAAAATTTTTTATGCATGTTTTTACAATTCATAGACTCCATAATGATAATTACGTGCCTCTTATATATTTTTTACTACAAAACAAACACATTGAAATGTATGTGTAATTATTTAAACATGTATTACATTATTGTGATACAAATGGTTTCCTGTTTTCTCCTACATATGTCCACATCGATTTTGAATCCGCAATACATTCTGCTGTAAGACATGTATTACCTACAGTTCAAATTAAGGGATGTCGTTTTCATCTAGGGCAAAGTTGGTGGAGAAAAATACAGTCTCTTGGTTTAACAAAAGTTTTTAAAGATTATGATTCTGAAAAAGGTCAATTTTTAAATTATTTATTTGGGTTGCCTTTCTTACATTCAGATGAGGTAGAAGAATGCTTTCAAAATGATTTGCAATCCATTTTACTTATTGAAGACGAACAAATTAATAAATTCATAGATTACATATTTAAAATTTACATTACAAAAGATTTAAGTTTTCCACCAAATCTCTGGGCTGAATTTACACCAACAACAAATCGGACAACCAACAGTTGTAAGGCATTCCTCTCTAAATTAAATAATTTATTTATCTCTAGTCATCCAAATATTTACAATTTTATTGATGTTATAAAAAATATTCAATCCGAAACATACATAAAAATACGTAGTAATGGACAAAGAAAATCACGTCAAATTATCGAAAAAGAAAATTATATTGGAGAAAATATGGTTGAATATAATAATAAATTACTGACCAGATTTGAATACGTCAAAGCCGTTTCATTTAAATTTTTAACAGTTTGATATACTTTTATAATAATTATACTATTTTTTACATAAATAATTGACGAATAATTAAATAATTGACCTACAAATGTTATTAATGTTTAGTATGAAAATTTATTGTATATACTTATTGGATTTTTTTTATTTAATTTGTAAATTATATTTCAACTAATGTATTAATTTAGTATATTTTATGTATTTGTTACATACCTAGTATTAAAATATAACAGGGATGCAATTAACCTAGTATTAAATTACAACGGGGACACAATTCACCTAGTTTTATGGAAATGGGACGCAATTCACCTAACGCCGATGGCCTTATTCTATTGCTAGTCAACAGTCAACCGTCAGTGGGCAGAGGTTTACAAAATGCACATTTAAAACAAAGTGCCAAAGAAATGTTTGTATGTAAAAACGAATTATTGTGTAACTCCCGTTGTCATTCTAGATTAACATGTTATAACAAATAGTACATATTATTATTATAATTTAAAATGTTATAATGTTAATATAGTATACTGTCATGACATTAATTTCAACTATTTTAATACTTTGCTTAAACTTATTTAGGTACTCTATAAAATGTCTAAAAAAAAAAAAAAATAGTAATATATAATATATAGTAAACAATATATACAGTAAATATATATATTGCCTGGGCATTTTATACTAAAATTATTTTTTAAAAACTTTGCCAAAAATCAACCGGTATTTTATAAAATACCTAGGCATTATATGTAATGATTGAATTACATATATTGACAGTAATATATATATATATATATATATATTTAATTTAGTATCATGATACCAAATTGTTTTAATAGCTTGTTAAAACTTACCTTTTCCCTATAATGTAATAATATTTGTCAAAAATCCAAAGTTTGTTGAAATATACACAAGGTTGACTAATGGCTAGGTGTTGTATTTACAAGCTGCGTTTTGTGATTACATACAAAATACTTGACATGTCGTTAAGTCGATTAAATTTATACTTATTGTTAAATAATTTTACAGAAATTATTAACATTTTGCTTATTTCTTTGATGTTTCTTTCGATGTAATTTTAATTTTTTTTATAGATTTGATTTTTCCCTCGGAGAATTGAGTATGAAATCTTTATTTTATCAAACATTTATTTGTATATATATATATATATATATATACACCAAACCTTCAATTTTCAAGAGTGTAATTTGACAATTTAACAGTTTTTAAGACTTATATGTCATGATTACCTAAATAGTATTTATAGGAACAAAAATATTATTAACAGTGAAAAACATGACCATTACTATAAAATTGATAGTAAGTTATTTAATTTTGGATTATAATAATATGAGCGGATCTCAATTGCATATTTCATTAATAGCATATTAGATTAAAAATATAACAATGAGATGATATAGGTTATAAGATAAAGAGTGGTTGTTCATTTGCTATGTACATCATACGATAAATAGGTTTATTACGACAGTAGTTAGTGGAACAGTACGGTACTGAAAAGGAATATGTGAACGGAAGGAACATTGTGAAACTCTGAAGTTGATACTGGAGAGGAGAGTGAAAGCATCTATTAAACCATTCAAGAGTTCATGTAAAAATCAAGAATAAGTGTGTAAATAATACCAAGATCTTTGACTAATGACCGATACTAGTGTAAAACTATTGATTTTATATAGAAAGAGAATAACAGATCTACATTTAGTGAATGACATCGTTTGACACATCTCGACGTTGAGGCTTAGTTCTAGTGAAATTTAAGTAAGAGACCAAATTCTCTAAATTAAATTGGAGTAGAAGACAATCATTTATGAAAGTTATTTTCTGGTAAAATTTAAGGTCATCGACAAAAACAAGAAAATTGACAACCAAGAAGATTTTTTTCAAACCATTTAAGAAAAAGGCTAATAGTAGTGGGGATAAATAGTCCCCCGGGGCACATCAGATGATACTGCATTAGTAACTAATTTGTGACCGTTGGTTTTGATCCACTGACTTCTGTCTGTCAAATAAGATCTGATCTTGATAAAAGAGGATCTCCAAAACCTGACTTATGGAGGACTTATATAAGGGAAGAGTGGTTAACACGGTTAAAAGCATTAAAGAAATCAGTAAATATTGTATCTATCTGTGAGTGATTTTCGAAGGCCTTGAGGATGTAATAATTGAAAACAATACGAATTCATCATAGCGGAGCAGCGAAGTCTGAAAGCTATATTGTTCATCTAAAAATATAGAGTTAACAGATGGCGAGTACTCAGAAGGACAAGTGATTTGAATAGTTTTGTTAGATGGATCTAGATGATAAGTATAATATGTATAACATCTATAACTATAGATATGTCTATAGTTTTTCACGTCAGATTTATCACCTGATTTATATATAGGAATAATGCAACACATTTTCCATATCGAAGGGAAAACTCCTTCATCGAGTGAGCATCAGAAGAATAACCACAGGAGAAAGCTAATAGTTAATTTACTGTTACTACTGTTACTACAAATAAATACCATCCAGGCCGACTGATTTGATGTTCTTTAACTTATCTAGACCAACTACAATATCTAAGATGCTGATACTACAGTTTCTAGGCAGATAATATTGCCAAAAAAGTATATCTAATGTTTTGCTAGTATGAGATGTATACACAGAATTAAAGTATGAATCAAATAGATTAAAGACTAACTAAGGGACGGTGTAGGAGGTGTCGTTTAAGCGGACAGTATTCGGTACACCATTATGTGATTTGTTCTTTCTTACAAAGTCTCAGAACGAACGAGGATTGTGTTTTAAAAATAAATCATTACAAAAGTAAGTTTTATAGCATTTCTTGGATTCAAATATGTAACAATTATAATGATACAAGAAGTTTATATAATCGTTTTGATTGCGTGTCAATTTGTACATGGCGCGTGAAGGTTTTTTTTATTAATTACAACTCTTATTTATTAGATCTTTTTGTGAACTAGACTAGAAACTTAGAAAGGATATAAGAGATTTTGGTACAAATTGTAGTATACAGTAGTGCAAGGTATCATAAAAAGCATTTGTAGCCGAATCTACATCGAAGAACAAGAACGTATTATATCAATTGAAAGATAGCATAAATATATTTAAGTATATCTGAATACGAAACTTGGCGAGAATTGAAGGATTTGTTCGAGTTAATAGGAATGGGTGCAGTTGTCTCAAATGAGATATTTATACACAGGTCTGGATGGTAGCGATCTCAGGAGACAAATGTATCTAGAACAGCTTCCATACTGGCCATCTCATTGTTGCAAAATACAAGATCAAGGACCTTCTAATACGAGTTTAAGATATGATTTATTTGAAAGCAGTTTAAGAACGCAAGATTTTCTGGTAAACAGTTGATTCTAATATCAGTAGTGGAGGAAACTGTTGGGCCAAGATTGTCATTAGTTTGATGTAAATTTCAATATTCCCAAAAAATTCACTTTTAATTCTCAATTATATATTCTCGGACCTCAATGTCTCTAATTAAATTCTCAAAATAAGGACTTACCTCTAGCCTTTTATAAAATCTCAATAATTCTCAAAATACAAGGACCTACTCGCCTTTTAATAAAATTCCCAATTACACAAAATAAGGTCTTAACTGCCTTTAATAAAATACTCAATAACTTCTTAATAAAATTTTCAATATATTCTCAAAATATTTTCTCAACTTTAATCAATTAATTTTCATTTATCTCCATAGCTAAACTTAAATTGTTGTGCTATGTTGAATATAGGTACCTATTTTTTTTTTAACTCAATTTCTTTTTTTTTTCTTTATAGCATCAACTATAATTTATTTTCCTGAATAATATATATATATATATATATATATACACATCTTCACAAACAAAAAAAAAAAATTTTTTTTTTACAATGGACTTTTGTCCAAAGGAGACGTGATAGGCTATTACAAAATTTTGTTCATAAAAAAAAATTTAACTCACAATACAAGACTCGCGGCTGATGCTGTTGTTGCGTCCATTTCCTTTTCTCAACTCGTCGCTGCCTCTGATTTTTCCAATGAAAAGGTTCCTCCTTGGAGTTGTTGAAAGGTGATCAATCCTTCAACGGTGGTTCAGTGACGAATTTTCCTCCTTGGTAAGGACTCCTAAACCCGACTGCGCCAAATGATGTGGACCCATACAGAGGACGATCTTCGAGATGGACGAAAGGAGCTTTAAAGTCGTGGTGTTTAAATAAATTGTAAAAACTGGTTAATATTGCAATGAGTTGTTTATTGTAAATTCAATAAATAGACTGGCGTGGAGGTGCTTGTTGTAGCCCGGGAATATCACGTCTGAACTGATGCCGATTCGGGCTCCCTTATATATTGGCTACTCCTTCTATCGGTATCTACGTCATCCTAGCAAGATAGTATTGACCTCATTCGGTCTATTGTGTATGATTGCGTTAGTTCCAGGAAATGCCATTTGCCCACTCTTTGTCGTCGAGTGGCGATAACTCACCGGATGCGACTCGTCCATACATTATCACAATTCCCAGTATATCATATTTTTATTAATATAATATAATATCATGAAATTGATATATATTATTTTATTTAATTCACACATATCCTAATTTCTCGGAATAACTGGTCGTTCGAGGCCGCTCCTATCATCCCAGTATTTTTGGCTTGTTATTCGGGTGGTCATATCTCACGTAATCCTCAACTTGTTTCTTTATTTATTAAATTTATTCCTTGCTCGTTTAGGTTTATGATTTCTGTGATTCAATTCTCAGAACTTCTTGTTGTATTCTTAAATAATTTTATAGTCGGTCTAGTTTTGTCTTTACCCAACGTGCCTACGATTTAGTTATTATTCATATAGTGGTTTGTGTTGAAACCTATATCGCTCCCCCTTACTCACGAGGTCATTGCTGCTTTAAATAGTCATAAAAGTTATGTGTCGCCAGGTACATAGCAAGTTTAAGTGATGTCAAGTATGTCCGGGGTAGCCTCAGCCGTTTCCGAGGACGCTGAAACCGCAGCCGAGCGGTTAGTTGAGTGCGTTACCGCGGTATTTGACATTGCTTTTCCTCTCCGAAATTCCAACCCCAGAAGGAGGCCACTGGTAAAATGACACGTTTGCGGCTGTGCGCTCCGAATGCAAACGATGGAAACAGCTGTGGATTAGGCGACGCAAATGCGCCCACGACGGTGACACGTTCCCTGCGATTGTTGAGCGAGGCTCGAAAGGAGCTGAAACACCGCATTCGCGAATCGAAGGCGAAGTGCTGGGCAGAGTTAGTCAAGAGCGTCGACGAGGACCGGTGGGAGAAATCCTACAAGATCGTTAATAAAGAAGCTTCGCCCCTCCCCCCCCCGGCGATTGCGACGATGGGACCGCGAGCGGTCCGCAACATCGTCGCCGTCCTCTTCTCCCAAAGGGACAGAGACAGGGGACGAGCCGTCCAGGGCCCCGGGCCCGGATGGGATAATCAGTCGGGTTTGGGGCGTTGTCCACGGGGCGGGGCCGGAATGGTTCACCAAAGTATTTAATCTCTGTCTGAGGGAGGGCACCTTCCCCGATGGGTGAATGCGCACTCGGCTGGCGCTCCTGTAGAAACCAGGAAAGATGGTCGGGATGCCGTCTTCCCTGTTGTGTCTTCTTGACGACGTCGGGAAGATATTTGAGTACCTGCTGGCGACGCAGATGAACGGCCACATGTTGGCCATGAGAATCGAGTCGCCCGATAGGGAGTTCGGTTTTCGTGTTGGTAAAACCACGGATGACGCACTCAGGATGTTACTGGAGAGACTCGACTCTGCCGTTAACGGGCGGCGCTACGCCGTGGCCGTGAGCTTGGACATCTGGAACGCATTCAATACCGTCGGGTGGGATGTGGTGCGAGAGGCGTTGGTACATATGGATTTCCCGTCATACATCCCATGGATCCTGGGTTCATACCTCAAGGATCGGGTGTTACACCTATGCGATATCCACGAGGGTGGTGACGGAGGGGAAAACGCTGTCCGAGGTGGAGCACCGCGCCAACTCGGCCATCGAGGCAGTCGCCGACCATATTGTCGGCTTGGAGCTTCAGCTTGCCATCAATAAGACACAGGTTGTTGTTTTCAAGTCACAGTATGGGAGGGACGACCTGAGACTGCGGATTCACGGGGAGGCCGTCCGGCTGGGATCGTATTCACGGGAAGGGGGACATGATTCGGTTCGCACTATTGCGTCGTGGCCGACAAGACCTGGTGAATCATGTCGGTACTTTCTAGGCTGATTCCTAACATCGGCGGTCCGCACGAGTACAGGAGGTGCTTATTGACGAGTGTCGTACATTCAGTATTATTGTACGGCGCTCCGACGTAGGAGTCGGACATCGCTCATAACCCATGGAGCGTCGAGGTTCTGGTAACGGTCCAGCGTAGGGCCGCCATTGACGTTGTTAGTGCGTACCGCACTATCTCCCGAGATGCCGTAACGGTCGCACCTGCACCATGCCCATCGACCTGATGACCTTCGAGCGAGCTGCATCGCTCGAGGCCAGAAGGGCGGTGGCGCCAGCAGGGGATGATGAAGGGGGCTCCTACCGCCGGACCACTCCGAGGGAAACCCTAGGCCTCATGTTGTGGGCCCGGAGAATGCGCAAAGCACCCCCACCAGTGGACAGCGGACGCTGGTGGACACAGATGCTCATACTTCTTCACCTACCATAATAGTGGGCGACCAGACCCCACGGGGTATTGACCTTTCACCTCATCCAGCTGATGACTGGGCACAGTTGTTTCAACTGGTACCTCCAGAGGATCAATCGTTCCCCGTCTACCGGATGTTCCCATTGCGGACCACCCGACAGCTACGGTGAGGCGGTCAATGACGCTTACCACACCCTCGCTGATTGCGCAGCCTTCAACGAGGATTGTGAGCGTCTCGTCCTTACGATAGGACCCTTCGACTCGGGCGATCTGGTACCTTGGATGCTGGCTAGTTCAGTGAACTGGGAGGCGGTGGCCTTCTTCGCGAGGGCTGTGATGACCACCAAAGAAGCGGCCGAACGAGACAGACAGTTCCGGCAGGGTGTAGCTCCATCGAGACATAGTCAAAGGTGAAGGCGGCTGCGGTCATGTCTCCCCGTCGCCAGGCTTTGGCCCCAGAAGACGGTCGCCTCACGGCCAGAGACTTGGCAGCTTAAGTGTCTGCAACTAGTTGTTGCGTATTTCTTATTGTTTATTAATGATGCTAACCACTATTGTGAAAAGTAGCTAGCGGGGGATTGTCCCGCTGACGTCTTAAACCGTTTTGTGAAATTATCAATAAATGATGGCAGGCTCGGCATCCGAAGTATTGCTTCACGGCGCTTCCGAATGCCGAGCGTATTGTCGGTAAAAAAAAAGTAGATTAAAGTCGCCACAAAATAGGAATATAGAATTAGGATTATCATTTATAACGTACTGAACAGCAGACGAGTAAGGGTCGTAAAGATAGTGTTAGTTCTTTAACATGTTTCAAAAGAATTTGCCAACGAATAATTGAGGCAGAAAAAAAGTTGAATACTTTTTGAATTATATCAAAAAACGTTACAGCTTCTTTTGATGATTTTGCGGCATCATTTAAAACAAGATTTAAGGAATACGCACTACAAGGAACAAAAAATGCACGTGCATTAATATTTCGAATGTGCCGTTGGACTCCGGAGTGCACACCTTTCATATTGGTTCCATTGTCATATCCTTGTCCTCGCATATTACTCAAAGGTATATTCAGCTCACGTAATATGTTTAAAAGTACATCACACAGATTTTCTCCAGTACTACTTTCAACTGAAATAAAACCAAGAAAATGTTCACGTATGGTAACTTTTGAATCTTCAATTGACACAAAACGAATAATAATAGTCATGAGCTCCGA
>JACXSJ010004456.1:0-13123 GCA_014851325.1 Pentalonia nigronervosa
ATATTTTCTTTATTTATCTAATTTTCAAATGACCCTATTAACCGGTGTGTGAGTCGAATAGACGAATTTTTTGCTGTGTGTTAGTATATGTGCGAATCGGGACCAATCGTTTTGAGTCTAATAGGCGAATGAGTCAATTAACCGTGAGTCCAATAAGCGGCGACCACTGTATATGTATATCAGCACCAGGGAGAGTCCAGTACCCCTAAATTTCCCCATAAATCCATCACTGTACACCTGTACATTTTAGTTACTGAATTATAAATTAACTTCAGGTAATATACATAGGTAACAAATGACAATGCAAATGCATAGTTTATTTCGAATACAATCTTTCGTACAATGTTTCAAATTTTAATACATGCTTATTTGATATATTACCTAATATAAAAGCCATAAAGAATTTAAGTTTATTTTTAAATAAATTATTTGATCTGTATAATTGAATTAACCGATTTCTTCATAATATTATACATTTTACATTATGGTTTACCATCGTATGTTATAACTGAAGTATAATTATATGAAATGTATTCATAAATATAAAGGTACAGTGGAATTGATTAGTATATCAAAAAATGATTTTGCGGACATCATTAAAAATAATTTGCAACTTCAGTGGAATGAAAATTTAATAGCAATAAAAAATTCTTCATATTTTAAACACCTGAGTTTAATGGAGTTAAATAAGTGCAGCACTATTTCATTTATTAAAACATTTAAAGAAAATAAATATGTTCTCGGTAAACAAAGTACTTATTTAATTCTTAAATAAATTAGATATAATTATTTAATTATTTAATTAATAAAAAAGTCGATAGTAAGTATCTAATATTATTTTTCTGTCATAGGGAAAGGACTAGGAGATGTTGATTATGCTCACTTCGTAGTAGAAGGAGAAATATCTTTAATACTCTGTTTGAAAATCAAAAGGACTGTTAACCGTTATGGAAATGTAAAGTTTAAATTAATAAAGACTTCAGAAGAATTGAATAAAAAAAAATATATAAATCTATACGTTGATATTTGTACATTTTCATCAGACTCGTGTTTTAATATTGGTAACAGAACCTAAAAACTGTAATAATAATATAATTAATACCTATTGCACCATGTAGTACATCGATATTTACTGATTTAGGGAACACAAATGTCTTGGCCAGGTTACGTTGGCCCGACATTGTTTTTTAACAAGCAATGGGGTTCGGTCACATAAAAACACATTTAATATTTTTAACCCTCCCGCATAAGTAATACAACTTGTCTTTATCTTTTTTCATAGCAATTAGCAACACTTATTATTGAGAACATATTTGGATCCAACTTTTTTTCCAACTTTATTCCTGATAACTCAAAATTTTCCAAACAAGAGTTATTTCAAATTTAAAAAAAATAAATAACATTTCATAGGTTATAGGTATACATATTTTTTTTTTGTTTATAAAAATATATAAATACACAACCATATTAGTTTATTTTTAATAAACCTAATTACTTTTTAATAACTTAAAACTGGTTTTAAGGTATTATTTTTTCCTAAAGTAATAACCCATTATATCGACTAATAAATTGACGTAAGTATTAAAAATTCTTTTATGTATTGCGAACATACCGTAATATTTTCTAAAAATGTATTAGATCTATGACCTTATAGTAATAGATGTAGGAATATTGCTTATTTTGTCGTAAATCAAAAAATATAAATTCTCAAGACAACTGGTCCGAAAATCCAATTAAATACGTTACTCATTACTAAATGTGTTTCCATTAGGAGAATATATTTTAAATATATTTTATAAAATGCATTAAATGAATTATATTATTATTCGTAGATACCCGAACATTAAAATAAGGTATGAACACACAGTTGCATTTGCATAATTTTGGACTTAAGCGAAATCATTGATATGTTACCTCACGAAGCACATACCTATTAAAATGTACAATTGTATTATTGTTTTTTTTTATTCATTGAGCCTAAATATTTTAATGCCTACCGTATTGTGAATACAATAAAAAAAAAATACTATACCTAGATATATTAAGCGATAAATAAATATAATATAATAAAATATACTTAATAATATAACCTATATTAGACGGACCGCTCAGAATCATTTTTCGTTTGCAATAATTATTTATCATTGACATCAAATTTAACACACTCATTACAGTGACCAACCCAACAACGACATACGCTCGACACCTACTCTACAGCAAAGTTACCTGCTATACTATTGATCGTTTATTTTGCTTAATTAAATTATCTTTTGTGATTACTTCTTATTGCAAGGTGAGAACATGTTAAACAAAGAATTTATGACCACCGATATTGACGAAACAAAATGCTTGTGTGTTCCACGTTGGTTCATGGCTGAAACAGAAAAACTTAAATGTTGGGAATTCGTAAAGTTGGATCTCAATCACATTATTCCATCCAAAGATCAAGTATTTTCAAAACTCTATGGCTCGTAAAAATAAAGTATTATACGCATGAATATCGCGAAAAAAATGATATAATAAATGAACGATGAATTAAAGAACGGTGCAATTATATCGCCATTATCGCCCATTTTATATTATTGTCTTATTAAAACAAATCCAGTTAATGATTTTTAATATATTATGTAGTTATATTTTTAAAACAAGCATACCATGTTTATTAATTAATTTAATATTTTACATTATATTTGTTGCATTTAGTGTAACCGTATTTTTTATGAAGTGAATATCCATTTCATAAACTACGATTATATCGCGTAAGTCAAATTGTAGTTTATGAAATGGACATATATTTTATTAATTTCATGAAATGGAAATTTTTATTTTACACTTTGTGTAATACTTTAAATTAATTACATCAATAAGTAAAATTTCGTGAAATCAAAATAATAACATTGATATGATTACACGAGTATAATATTTTTATATTAAATTCTGATTTGTTATGGAAAAATACAATCAGTTTAAATTAAGTTTAATTTTTAATCTATTAAATTTATTCATGATTATTTTAATTATTTATTATTTATATAAATACTTCTTATTACTTATTTTTACAAATAGTAGTGTTATGGCACAACTATTACACTTAATAGAAGCTTTAAAAGAAGCACTTCATTTTGTTTCACATTGGCGTTTACAAATACAACTTAAAAAACCTTGTCCCCCAGAAATATAAGAAACTGTTTCACGTTGTGTAAGTTTTTTATCATTATAAACTTCAGTAATTTTTACAAAATTAGATGTTGCGGGTTTCAAACTTGCTGAATTGTACTACTCTTTTACTAAACCATATTTAGTTCAGGGTTGTGGAAATTTATATTCGTTTTGATTGACAATAACTGTAATTACATTGGCGGGATCTGGCAGTCCTCAATCTACTTTAGACACTGTTATTAAGACGCAATCACCAATTTGTAAATTCAAGAATTTTAGTTTGGCTAACCTAAAAACAATGATATTACAATAATTTTAAACAAAAAAAATAAATTAAATAGGTACAATAATTTAAAAAGACACCTTTAACATGATTTCAGGTGCTTTTTCTTGTCCAAGTTAACGTTGTTTGTTTGTTTTTTCATTGGTTTTACATAAATCACAAAGAATAGTTTCGGCAAATTCAGCCTCGGTTAACATTTCTATATTGTAAATGCTATAATATGATGTAATTTCTTCTTTTTTATGTTCAGGTTGAATATTTTTTAAATGTCTTCAAGGTGTTCTTCAGTGGTTAGTTTTTTTTATTTCCGATAAAAGATTTGATGATGACAATCCAGGGCCGGATTAAGGTTGTTGCCGCCTATAGGCTGAAATAAATTTATCGTCTAATTTACATAGCTATTGATATTTTACTTCTATAAGTGATACGTAAAAAACCCTCCACACCTCATATAAAAAATGAACATTAATAAAATAAAAACATAAAATCAATACTTTATGTATACTATTATTAATGAATAAAAACTCTTTAAGCATATTACAAAAAAAAAATACAAACAAATAATTATTTTTCATATTCTTCAGATTATAGTCTTACGTCTTGATTTAATTTTTGCAAAGTCTTGAATCAATGATGTCGTCAAATGATAACTGATTAGTTAATTCATATTCAATACTTAGTATAGCGAGTGCATTTAATCGATCCTGTGACATCGTAGATCGGAGATAATTTTTTATTCTTTTCAAATAAGAAAAAGAACGTTCAGCTGAACAGTTAGTCATCGCAGTAGATGAATATATTCTGAGTGCTATTTCGATTTTGGGATATATTGAAATTAAGTTTTTTCATGTGAAACTTGAAGAAATTTGGGGATATTTTTTTGCTTATCGTCAGCCAGTTGTATTATGTGTGCATTCAAATGTAGACATTAATTGATTAATTCATTAAAATCCATATAATCATAGTATATTTCATTAAGATGTGTAGCTCCTTTAACAATCTTCTTCTTGTCGTGTCGGTATTCATATTCCCTTCGTTTCCCAATAAACCGCAATTTGTATTGCTTTGTCTGAAATTTCATGCGTCAAAAAATCTTCCTTTCTACATTTAATTGGTAATAGTGAGCATGCAAACAGATAGTCAGCATCCTGATCCCCACCGCATTCGCATTTCCCTTCCGCATTCAATCCCCAGTTTTTCATATTACTCGCTGTCTTTCCAGTTTCAGTTCGTAATCTATTTAATGTCTTCCATACCGACCATAGAAGATGACTTTCGGTTGGTAAACTTTCCTTTGGATCCTTCCATAGCAGTGAGTTATGCTCTTTCATTCCCTCCTTCCATAAGTCTATTCTTGTTGCTTCAAGTGTTTGTAATAGGCTAATTGTTGTCTTTAAAAAATTTTTTCTTGATTTGAGTCGGCTCCCCGTAGGTTTACCTCCATATAAAGGATGTCTTAAGTCCAATTCTTGTTTCGTTGTCTCTACTCTTGCTGCCACTTCTCGTCTTATGTTAGGGGGTGCTATACCGCATAGTACTTGTACTTTCTGAACTGGTGTTGGTCTCAGGCACACCATAATTAATTTGTTATTTACATTTAGGGCCACATCTACCTTTTTGGCATTTGCTGAGTTTTTTCACGCAGCACAGGCATATTCACCCGTCGAGTAACATAATGATAAGGTGGTCGTTCTTAAGACATGAAGGTCTGCGCCCCATTGAGAGCCAACTAGTTTTTGGAGTAAGCAGTTTCTTGTTCCTATTTTATTTTTTGTATTTTCACAATGACTTTTATATGTCAGGGCTCGATCAAGTTTAATGCCTAAGTATTTTGGTTCATCGCAGTGCTCTAATTTTGTTTCTTGCCAGTTAATTCTCAGTTTCCGTTTAGCGTCTCTGTTTCGTAAGTGGAAAGCGGTAATTTGTGTTTTTGTTGGGTTCGGTTTGAGATAATTATCCTTATAGTATTCCTTCATAGTATTAAGTGTGACGTTCAGACTCACTTCCACCTCCTCAAATGTTTTGCTCTAGGTTGTAATAGCGAGGTCATCAGCGTATATAAAATGCTTCGTTTGGTTCCCAATTGGTTGATCATTAGTATAGATATTAAATAAAATTGGTGCTAAAACACTTCCTTGAGGTAATCCATTATTTTGTCTTCTCCATCTGCTCTTTTTGGCCTACAGTGATACAAAAAACCGTCTATTCCTTAAAAAGAGATTAATAATTTTTGTAAATTTTAGGTCTTCAATTAGCTCATATATTTTCTTAAGTAGTAACCTATGATTGACCGTATCGTATGCAATGCTAAGGTCGATAAAAGCTGCACCTGTTATTACCTTATTCTCATAACCTTTCTCTATTTCTTCAACAAGGTTTAGTATTTGCCCTGTGCATGACTTACCAGACCTAAAACCAGCTTGTTGTTTAATAAGCTTCCCATCTATTTTGTGATTTATTCTATTCAGTACCATTCTCTCAAACATTTTATATGTATGACATAATAGTGACACTGGTCTAAAGTTACTTGCATCTGTAAGGGCTTTCCCAGGCTTCAGTAATGCCACAACATGTCATTTGAGCCACTCTGTTGGGATACTATCGGTTTCGATACAGTTGTTGAACATGTTTAGTAGACATTCCATGGCTTTGGGGCCTAATTGCTTGATTTGTTCTGTCATGACTCCGTCGATGCCTGCTGCTTTCCTATTTTTCATTACTCCAATGGCCATATTCAGCTCGTCCATCTCGAACGGTTTGTTGAAGTCACTTGTATTATTCTTCATATCCATTTTAATTTTAAGATTGATTTTCTTTCCTCTTGTTTTTGTTTTGCCATTCATTAATAATTTGTGTGCAATTTAGTCTGGTGTTAAATTTATATATTCTTTCAGTTGTTGTTTTTCATTGTTCATGCTTTTTATTAGTTTCCAAGCTTTGTTGTTATTTTTAACCATATCTAAATCACTAATTAATGTCATCCATTCTTTTTTACGTTCTTCGGCTATCCTCTTCATAATAAGTTCTCCAGCTTCAATTGTTAGTTCAGAAAAGGGGTCTTCCTCATACATTTCGTAGTAAGTTTCTAAGTCTTTGATGTAATTGGTGCGGCAACCTCTTGGTATATATTTCCTTGAGACCTTCTTTATAAATTAAATTATATCAACAAATTTACAGTAATTGGCAGGTGTTGGTTGTAGAGTTTGTATTTCAGTATCCATATATTTCGTGATTTCTGCCCATTTAGCCTTTTAAAGTTGAATCGTCGTCTAAAGGGTACCATTCGTGGTACTATGATTGCATTTATCTGGCACTGGATCGGTCGATGTTGTGTTTTTGGTATTGCTTTCAGTATTGATTTAATGCTTATATTTCTTATATTATGGCTTACGAAGATGTTGTCGGGGTTATATCCTTTCCTCCATCTACCGCTGTTAAATGATGGTGGGAGTTTAGCATTATATATTAAGCTCATATTATCTCTTTCTACTTTTTCACCATCTTCATTATTCTCTGTATATCCCCACATCACATTATGGCTATTGAAATCTCCCATTATAATTTTTGTATTTCTTTCCCTGTAATTCTCAGGTTCTTCGAATTCGAATGGTCCATTAGGGGTTTATACATTGAGGTTATAGTGCATTGTTTTATGTCTATTGTCATAATTTCTATATTATTTTTCTCTGTGATTCCTGTCGATATTATATCCAAATCAGGTTTAGTAAATATAGCACTTCCGTATTTACTATGTGGCCTTTCTACCACTAGTCTCATCCCACTTATTTTTGGTCTCCTGTGGTTTGTTTCTCGGTGCGTCTCTTGTAAGCATAGCACCTCACATCCCGATGTTTTACATAACTCTGCTAAAATATTTTCTTTTTCTGGTGTAAGACCTTCGATATTTATAGATATCATCGTCATGGATGGTCCTGAGAAGGACCTTTTTGGTTAAAGACCGTGGTTGGTAGGATTGGTTGACGAGTGTTGCATTATTGTGATATATACCAGGTATATCTTATAAAAATTGCCATCTCGTCGTACCAGGGACACCGCGTGGAGGTTCCTACCATGTCCTCCCTTTAACAATATTATCATATGATAGACTTTTGAGCATGACAATAAAAGCAAATGGGAAAAAAAATGTTGATACGCAGCTCTTCTCTTGTTAAGTTCTTTCAAAAAACGATCTAAAATTATTAAAAAGATATTAATTTAAAATTTTTCTCTTCCAAAAGTAATTAAACCATTATGTCGAGTTTCATCATAAAAAATTAATTTCATTTTTTTACGATTTTTTAAATTTTTATATTCTTTTGTAACATATTTTGCAATTGCTTTTCTTTCAAATTTATCAAAATTTTCATGAGTATTTATAATAAGTTGAATTGAAGAATCGTAAAGCTCAACCACGAGACCACGATCTATTTCAACGTTTTGTAACTTCTCACTAACTACATTTAATCTGTTCAATAGAAAACCCCATAATATATACATAAAACAAGTCTCTAATGATTCGAGTTTATTTAATAGTCCTTGTGATTCGTTTCAAGTCATATTATTTTCTGTAGTAGCATTTATTATATATGTTAAGACATTGATAATTTCAGACCAATTTTCATTAATACTAAAACAAGCTGCATCTCTTGAAGACCAACTTGTAAACGATGGATGTTTCAACGTATGAGTTCCCGGTTTCAAATTATTATTGAGTATTTCCCAACGATGAGTTGAAATAGCAAAAGAACGTAAACAAATGTTGCATTAATCCAAAATATTTAACTGCTTCTTTTGAACTATCTACAGCGTGCGTTCCAACTAAATTTAGCGAATGTGCCGTACATGGAACAAAATATATTAAATTATTTATTTCTTTAACTCGTGCTTGGAGATCTGAATAACTGCCGGACATATTATTAGCGTTGTTATATGATTGTTCCCTACCAAGATCGGTCTGGGTACCCGAGGGCCCAGGCAGGAATTTTTTGGGGGCCCAATAATTAAAAAATTAAACCAAATATCAAAATAAGGAAAGGAAAGTACAATTATTTTGAAATAAATTTTTTAGTTCATAAAAATATTTAAATTTATCTTTATTAAAACTCACTTTTTTAATTTATGTATTATCAAGTAGATAATGTTAAATAATAAAATACATACTGCTATATACATTAAAAACTATTGAAGTAGCCTTTTTAATTCCATTGAGGATTTGGAAATTTCATTTATTATATCTTTTTTAATTATATTTTCAGTTAGATCTTTTTCTATGAATATTAGCATTAATGGAGTAAGAATATTTTGAGAAAGTGTTGATTTGAGTCTATTTTTAATAATTTTTAATTTCGAAAAAACTCTTCCACATGTTACTTGTGTTAATGATAATATTAAAGTACATTTGAAAAGGATATATAAATTATTGAAAATACCACTGTTTAGATAATTCCTCTATTAATATATAAGCACATGCTCAGCACTTATTACAATGGATAGATTCATAGTTAATTTCTGATTCAGATTCTGAATTGTTTATTATTTCATTTTCTCCCTCTTGTTCTGATATATTAATTTGGTGTACTGGAATAATGCTATGATAGTAATTTGCAAATTGTTTTAATTCTGAGAGTACTGCACTTCTTTCAACATTAGCTAATTTTGTTATTTCATTAATAATTTGTAAATAACAATATTTTTTTGGATTCAACCAGCCACAGTCCTTCATTAATTGTTCATTTGATATAAATCTTTCAGAAATACTAATTTCTAAATTATCAATGATGAAAAATACTATATATTTGAATTTATTAAATTATGTCGTATTTCTTGACACATATGTTGCTGTTTGACCAGGAAGCATCTTTTTCTGTGAAACATTTTTTTCCTTAAAATCTTCCTCAATATTTATTAATGGTTCATCTTTAAAAAAAATATTAATTTTTTTAGTATATTCTTGTGATCTTTTATATAAATATAAAACATATTCATCATTTCTAAGTTTTTTTTAACATAATACTAATTATTGACCATGTTTTTAGGTAATCCAAAGATTTTGATTGTAAATAAATTGATACTGGTGTGGTAATAGAATATATATCAACAAGAATAAACGATATAAAAATAGTCCTAAAAAGTGACCATTTTTCAATTAGAGTTCTTGCCATAAACTTGGTAGACAAATTGAAATTACTGTTATTTATTTCTATTAAAAATTGTAATAATGTAATTAATTTACTTTCTTTCTACAGATCAGTTTTAGTCGTGAATTCTTTATCTATGATAGAAGACAAGACTTTTTCTTTACTCCACCATCTAGTTGTGCAAATTTTTTGGAGTCTAGAGAAACTTAGGGGTTGAAGTACATTACACAATAAATTAAAAAGAGCTAGACTACTGGAGTCACTGCATACAACCAAATTTAATAACCTTTCTTCGACTTTTCCCTCATATAAGTAGAGAACACAAATTGCCAGTTGATCTAATACTCCCGTATCTTGTGTACTATCAATCATGATACTGAATTTTTTACACTCTTTTATTTGATTAACTATAATCGACTGTATTGAAGTTTCTATCCTGTTAGCTATATTATCATTAATAAAATGTTTGGATAAAAATGTATTTAAAGGACCTCGACCTTTTTTATTCATCATTTTTTTACTAGATTTAATTGATTCTTGTACATGATTATTTAGTATACTATCATAATTAGCAATTAGTAAAACCAATTTCAAAAAGTTTCCATGATTTTTATTTCGATCATCTAATGAATGAGCTCCTTCATGTTTTCCTCTATATGCTATATTTTGTTTTCCAATAAATAATACTATGTCTATCAATCTATTGAGTACCATTCTACGCTGTTCTATTTCTTTAGCATGTTTCATAATGAAATTTCGATTTATCAAACTACTTATATCATTTTCCAAATTACAACGAAGAAGTACATTTGCAGCATTTTGATGAATAGTCGAATTTTCATGTTGTTCAATATCTTTATAGGGGTTGTGGTTTGATTTTGCTAAAGCATTATAACCAGAAATAAATTTTAATTCAGAACCAACTGAAAATGCCATACATGTAGCACAATAAAATAATTTAGTCTCGACTGAAAATGAAATCCATTTCCTATTTATTACATCACCATTGGACAATTTTTTAAAATAAATTCGATCTAAATACAATTTTTCTACTTCTAAAAATGTCTGAATAGGATGATTTTTCCAAAATTTAAATTTTATATCTGCTGAAATATTTAATGGCGGTGGTATAAAATTTTATAAAGATGGCGTCATATTGTAAATATTTGAAAGTTCGTTTTGAAATGAGATTTCATTTATTTTCGTTAGTCCTTTTTCGTGTGAATTATTTTTCTCTATTCATTTTGAGGTTTATCTAAATATAAAAATATGAATTTTATATAGTAAATAATACAATAACACTAATAACTTATAATAATATTATTAAGTATTTAAAGTTAAAGTCTAAACATTTTCCAACAGTTATTTTGTTTGGTTTTTAATGAACATTTAAGTTTTTAAATTCTTGATCGTACGATATTATAAAAATTACGGATAAAAAACGAAAAGGAGGGGCAGAAAGAGATCGTGAAAAAAATAAAAAATTACTTGCGAAATGTGCTGAAAGTTGTAATCGATTAGATTCATTTTTTCGCAAAAGTACACCTACTGAGGTGACTGATATCAAAGATGGTCAATTGTTGGCTAGATATCTAAGTTCTGAAAGTAAGTGGATTAATCATTTTTAATTTATATAATTTTGAGGCTTAGTATTATTTTAGTTTTAACTATAAGTGCTTAGGCAAAAATTTTGTGTACTATAAATATATTTAATTGTATTTACTGTTTAGCTAAATGTTCTAGTTATGGTTGGGATCGTTTTTAATTAAAAAAATTAATAAAATAATATAATAAATTGAATAATTATAAAATTAAGAAACAATATTTGAGAATTTCCAACACGTTTGTGTAATAAATCTTATATAGGTACCTTACTAGTGAGTACCTATTTAGTACAGTTTATTGTAGTCTACTATACTAATACCTTTTTCATTAGTCATTAGTTCATTACTCATTGGTATTAGGTAGGTACCTATATTATTTTGTTATATTTCAATATTTTGAGATAAATGTACTTTTATTTATTTTATTTTATTTTTTTGCTGATCAATTAAACAGTAATTTAGAATCTAATGTGTCAGTACATTGTGAATCTATTGATTTGCCTAGTACTTCAGAGATGTTTATTACAGGTATAGTCATTTTAATTTTAATTTTTAATTTGTAATTATTTTGTACTAATGTAGATAAACATAAGTGACAGATGTAACTCTTTTTACATTTTTACAAAGGAATATAAAAAAATTGACTTATCACATTTTTACATCTGTTGCTCACTTTTATGATTCTTAATGGTAAATATTTACCATAATATGACATATGTATTTCATTAGTTCAGTTTTTCATTGAGAAACAAATACCTTTGATTGAAATGTTTTAAATTGTGTAAAATTATATTAAATACCAACCTTACATTGGCTTCATGCAAGTAATAAAGCTAGGTAGCCGGTAGGTTAAATCATAAGAATGGAATATTTGAATATTTCACTTTCAATGCTTTATGTTTAAAGTACAAATACATTTTATTCTATTTAAAAATATATTATACCTATTATTATATTATGTTTTATTAAAAATAAAAATAAGACCAATTTTTACACTAAATAAAAAAAAAATATGTATATTAAAAACAATGCTGGTCAACACATCCTCCATCCTAACTAAGGTATAAATTGTAATTATGTAACTTAACCATCTTTATTAAATATATATATATATATATATATCAAACAGTATAAGATATTATTAAAATTGTTTTAAAAAAAATTGTTGCTATCATGTAGTAATCATTATTATTATTGTTTGAATTTCTTATAGCACAGAACAAAGACACCGTTGTTAGTAATACTGTATTAAATTTTATGAAACCAACATATCATACACTTGAATATTTTTTTACCCAATTCAGCCGCATGATGATTCTACTCTGCCATTTGTAAGTAGAAAAGCTTTTTGTAGAAAAAATCAAACGATTCGAACTTGGTGTACATATGATGCGACAAATTTTAACATGTTAGTTAATAGTGTTTTGAGCAACCGGATACGTGCATTTAGGGCGAGTTTTTTTTCCCTTACATGTCGCGCCCAGGTGAGGCGACGATCAATGGTTAGTCCTAAGTACTTAACAGATTGAGATGCAGGTATAGGTATGTCAGCTAAGGAAACTTCAGGGCAGGGAGCAATGCGAAGAGTAAAGGTAGTGTGTAGTGACTTAGATTGATTTACTTTAACTCTCCAATTATTGTACCAATCAGACAGTAAGTTCCTCTGGGGTTATTTACCCGACAGCCCCAGTTAATATGCTTAGCATTAAAATCGCCTCCTATTATAAAATTATGACTAAGGGTACTAAAATAGTCTACATAATTTTGTATGTTCATATTATGTCTTGGAGGGGAATAGATTGCTGCTATTGTAGTTGGTATGTTATTGAGATATAGAAGTATGGCACATGATTGTAGGAAGGGTTGACAGAAGTTCGAAAGTGACTGGTATAGCAGGGAGGACTTAATGTAGATCGCAGCACCTCCATGGGCTGTATTGT
>JACXSJ010004457.1:0-13122 GCA_014851325.1 Pentalonia nigronervosa
ATGTTCATTACTGAACTTATTTCTTTCCACGCATCTTCTCTCACTGATTTATTGTGGTAAAGTGGAGATTTACTATTCCATAAGAAATCTTTAGCTCCATACAATTGTATTAAAACACGACACTTTTCATTATCCATGGTGGTAGCAAAATCGTCGTATTGCCGCGCGAGCAAATTTGAACCGACAATGACCGTCCCTATTGCTCGCGAGCAATTAACTAAAGCTCCTTTGCCGCGTGCGTTTTTACTGACACAATTTGGCTCGCCGCGCGGCGTGTTCGAGCGCGGCAACAAAAATGTTGGCTCGCGCGGCAACTAGGTATCCATTTGGCGCGGCTGCCGCGCGCGCCAATGTTCGAGAGTTTGCCGCGCGTAATGGATACGCACCTTAAGGGTCCGCACGTATACCGGAGGGAGTCCGCGAACGTAAATAATTAAAAATACACAAAGTACCTATCTATAAAAATGAAAATACTGATGTTAATATTCATATAACGTGGGAGATTCTGTTATAATAAATACATTGTCGAGATAGTTATCGTTTAAAAGCTATTAAGATTAAAACTGTGTTTAATCTTAATTGCTTTTCAAGCAACAAATTCGCGTCGGTCAAAGAATCGATAGTTAGTTTGTTCGTTGCAGTCGACTTTGAATAGTGTTGAATACTTTCAGTTTATTTTTATTACTAAATAATATTACGTACAAATTTATCGTTTTTATCGTCATATGCTATGAAGTATTATCAAACGAGTCCATGAAACTAGCTAAACTTCGGCGTCATTTACAGACTAAACATACAGATTTTCTTACAAAATCTAAACAATTTTTTAAAACGAAAGCAGCTGAATTAGAACAAAGTAAAAAAATAATTAAGAAGACTGCAATTGGAACTAATAATGAAAGATCTGTAACAGCATCTTATCAAATATCTTTACTTGTTGCAAAAAATGACAAACGACATACTATCGCTGAAGAATTGATCTAACCAGCTGCTAAAATTATGGTTTTTGCTATGTTAGGAGATAAAGCATCGAATGAATTAAGTACGGTTTCTTTATTAAAACAATACAGTTAAGAACAGAATTGTTGAAATGTCGGAAAATGTTAAAGAACGGCTAATTTCAAATATCAAAACAAGTAAATTTTATTCTTTGCAATTAGATGAAAGCACAGACATTTGCAATGACGCAAATTTACTTGCATATGTCCGTTATGATAATTATAATACTATTACTGAGGATTTTTATTTTGCATATCTCTAACTTCCAATACTACAAGTGAGGCAATATTCAATGTATTAAATAATTTTATAATAAATCATGATATCAAATGGGATAATTGTGTGGCGTGTGCTAACGATGGAGCTCATGCGATGTCTGGTACTAAGTTAGGCCTGCAAGCTCGTTTAAAAACAATTAATTCGTCTATTATTTGGCATCATTGCTGTATTCATAGAGAAGCTTTAGCTTCAAAAAGTATGCCAGAAAAATGAAATGAAGTTTTACGTGATATTGTGCAAGTTGTTAATTTAATAAAAGCTAGATCTCTGAATTCTAGAATTTTTAATTTAATTTGTGAAGATATGGGAAGCATACACAAGCAGTTGCTATTACACGCTGATGTACGCTGATTATCGCGTGGTAAAGTTGTGTCACGTGTTTTTTAATTAAAAAATGAAATTAGAATGTTTTTTTTGAATAACTCTACGGGAGCTACTAAATATGTTACTAATTTCAATAATTTTAACCCTTTATAGGTCAGTGGTATGTATATTTACCAAGGCGTTTATTATTTTTCTACTGAACAGATTTTATTTTTTTTTACTACTCGGTTTAATGAAAATTTCATGTCATTAAAAGTGTTTACCTGTATTTCGAATGCCACAATTGTTATCATTCTTCTAATTTCGCGCGTAATGTAATGAAGTGGTAAAATGTTTTACCAATGATATCTTACATGATGTTTTTATTTTAGTGACGTGATAAGACAACCTATTTTACCAGTTGTACTCACGTTTGAAATGTCAACTCTTTCAACGGTAAGTTTTTATTTTACTTGTTAACTACTTAACATAGTTGTGTAAAATTAATACATATTTATTCAATTGAAATACCATTTTTTTTACATTTAAGAAAAATATATAAAATATATTTTTACCTAATAAGTTTGAGATTATGATTTGAATTACTCATAAGATTAATCAAATAGATTTTTTATTTTTCAACTAACAATTTAGTTACAAGTTATAATATAAATCAATTTTATACATAACATATGTGCTTAGGCAAATAATTGTACTTTTATTTAATATAATAGTCGCCTAGCACTTTTTTTTTTACCAATTTATATGATTATTATTAAAAAATTGTTTATTACACATATTTATGACCATAAATTATGAAGTAACTATTATAAATTATGTTAAAATAAACTTTATGCTTATGAAAATATTATGAACTTTAGTTAATTAATCTGTATATCATAATAATTAATTTTTAATGTAGACAATGTATAATATAATGATTATAGTTGTATAATAATTTGATATAATATAGTTTATATTGTTATAACTAAATTGTGGTTTTTTTATTTTAGATTTTTTCATTATGAAAGATACTGAAATAAATACTTTATTAGAGTAAATTACTGATGACCAAGCATTTGATTCTGATATTGGTGGTGATAACGATGCTGAAGACAATTTAGTACTGAAGGTAAATTCTACTGAACGCTCCACCACAAGAAATTTTTTTCAAACTAGTTTTTAGTTTTTACCCTCATATTTGTACAAATTTCAATGTACAATGTCATCCATTTATTTTGAGCAAAGCGTATGGCACTATGAATTTTTGTTACTTTAATACCGTCAGCAATCGCTTGTTTCAAATTTTAATAATGTATTATAGTTTTTTTTTAAATGATAGTGTAATCAACAATTTTTTAACTTCTGAATTTGAAAGAAATTCGTTTAAAGATAAAAACGGAAAATCATTATGATTTTTATGTAAATATTTAGGGTACTCAATATCAACTTCTAATATATATCCAACTTTAGAATCATCAGAAATTTTAGTTACATCTATATCAAGGTTATCAACCCATTCAAAATATTTGAAAGGTAATTTCGTCAATATAAAATTTCCATACAAATTTACACAATCGAAATATGTAATCCACGTAATCGGTTAATCAGAATTATATTTCAATTCTTCAATATATGGATTGTTTGCTTTAATATACCTTTTAGTTGAATGACTTATGTTTCCGCATATAGAATTTTCAAAGGAAAAGAACATGTTATAGTCCTTTTTTTTTTTCGTGGTTTTCGGCCTTTAAGACCATACCGTCCAGCAAATTTGCCTCCAGCTTTCTCTTTCTAACGATAATACCTTCCACTCCTCCCCTGGCTTTACTTTTTCCACGTCTTTTACCCTGTCTTCCCATCTTAATCTTGGGCGTCCCAGTGGTCTTTTCCCTTGTGGAACCTTTTCTATCACTGTTCTCAGCAGCGATCCTTCCTTACGCCAAGCGTGTCCTGCCCAGATTAGTCGTCTCTTGGTGATATCTTCCACAATACCCAGGTTTTGATACACTGCTTTTAGTTCCCTATTCTTTCGGATCCTCCATTCCCCGTTATTGACATCTTTACATGGACCATATATTTTCCTAAGTACTTTTCTTTCAAAAACCGTTAATGAATTTTCGTCTGTCTTCCGTAACGTCCATGTTTCCGACCCATAAGTTACTACTGGTTTTATTAATGTCCGATATATCTGAATCTTTAAATTTGTTGAAAGTGTTCTGGATCGCAGTAACTTTGTCAGTCCAAAGTAACACCTGTTACCGGCTTGAATTCTCGCCTTCACTTCATTATTTATTTCATTCTGTTGTGTTAACATGGCACCAAGGTATTTGTACTGTTGTATTCTTTTAAACGTATGACCTTCAACTTCCAACCTACTATTTTGATTATTTAAAGGTACTTTTCTTTGGACCACCATATACTCCGTTTTTTCTGTGTTTATCTCCAACCCTATACGTTTTGCATTTTCTATCAGTTTATTTGCTTGTCTTCTGAGTTGATCTTTATTTTCCGCCAATAATAGTAAAGTTATAGTCCTTTAACCTTTCTAATTTGACCTTAGTATACTTAAGCTACTTAATTAATGAATGGTAAGAATCTCCTGTTGCTAGGAACCGCAATGTAACAGCAAGCCGTTCATTAACAGGAATAGCTTTTCTAAATGTGGTGTCCATCTTAGTGATTCTCGGACTAATGAAACTAAAAAGAGTCTCAAAGTCACTGCTCATCATTCGGAAAAAGTTCTGGAAACCAGTTCCACATCAATACTCCAGATTTAATTTGTCTACTTCGTCCGAAATTAAATCATTCATAAAATCATTGACACTGTACTTAGCTCTACCACTTTTTAAGTTTGGACGTAATCAAAATTGTTGTTTTCGTGATTTTCTGGCTTCATAATTTTGGTCAACTAAAATTACAGCTGCGACAGCAATAAGTAAGTCGTCATCGGCACACATCGTGGTTGACTGAATACTAAATAGTTAATATACTGAATTAATAAAGTGGACACAATGAATGGCACTTGGCATTGACATCTGATTTTGCCATTTGGCAAAGCCAGATGGCATAGTGTGGACGCGTCTTAACGTTCAATCAACTGGGCATTTTTCATATCTAGCCCATTAGTTGAATTCAGAAATAGATATATTATTTAGAAAAATAATCAATAATACTCAGAAGCAATAAAGATTAGGAAAAATGAAAAAACAAAAATGTGTAATAATAGCATGTTTACTTGTCCTGGAATAGCTCAGATTAATACTAAAAATTCAGTCAAATAATATAATAATAGATGACACAACCCGGCAAATAAGAAATATATACTTGTTCTCTGGAGAGTACACTATGACTGAACATAATAATATTTGACCATAAAACTTATTAAACTCAAGTGTCATCTATAGATGACAGGGTGATGGAAAGGGTTAATTCTGTCGACGTGACTAATGTCTCTCGCTGTTTGAATATAATCGTTCAACTCGTAAATTATGGTACAGCCAATACAATGATAATTGCACGTGCGCGCGATAACGACTTTGGCAACTATACATATTTATAGATTATTTACTGTCATATGGCGGGACGATAAAAATTTTTTTGCGGGCCATAGTTTGGAGACCCATGTTATAAAATATAGTAGGTATCTAATATCTATACAAAAGTTTAAAGTATAGTAGCAGTTACAAAAAGTAGCAAAACAAAGTAGCAGTTATTTTATTGTAATGTTACCAACTATACTCTATTCAAAATGAGATCATTGCTCGGCGGCCTAGTTGTGCGCATGGGCGTGGCTCCCCTGGATCTCCCTTACCTTCGCGAGTAGTTGTGGCTTAAACATAGGTCCATCAATGACGACACCTTTTGATATTAACCATGACAAAATGTCTTGTTTTTTTGAAGAGCTCGTCGGTATTTTTTCTGTCCTTACCGAGTGGTACGGGGCATTGTCTAACATGATATGGACCTCACAGAGGACGAGGAGTCGTGAATGGACGAAAAGGAGCTTTGAAGTCGCGGTGTTGAAATAATTGTAAAGACTGTTTAATATTCTGACGATTAATTTATTATAGTTTAGAAAAATGACTGGCGTGAAGGTGCTCTCTGTAGTCTGGCTGAATCACGTCTAAAATGATGCTGATTCGGGCTCCCTTATATATTGGCTACTTCTCCTATCGGTACCTACGTCACCCTCGTGAGATAATGCTGACCTCATTTGGTCTGTCGTGTATAAAGGAAATGCCGACTGCCCACGCTTTGTCGTCGAGCGGCGATAACTCGCCGGATGCGGCTAGTTCACACGTTATCTGAATTCCTAGTATTTTTTAGTAATATTATATTATTTTATGTAGGAAATGCCGACTGCCCACGCTTTGTCGCCGAGTGGCAATAACTCCATGGATGCTGTTAGTTCCTTTATTACTGTAATATTATAGCTAATATGCCCAGTCATGATATTACATTATTTAATTTAAGTAGATAATTTCTCGGAATTTCTTATAGTCTTCTACGGTTTAATAATTACTTAAATTAAAGTGGTTTCTGTTGAAACGTACATCGTTCCCCCTTACCCTCAAGGTCATTGTTAATAGTCATAAAAGTTATGTATCACCAGGTACATAGCAAACACAATCACTGAGTTTGGCTCGAGACGAGGAATTATCGACTCGAACCAATCATGGAAATTGTCGCTATTCATCTCGTCATGGTAGTCAATGCTATTCTTCTTGGACCTAAAACACAAGAGCCGTTCACTGTTTACTGCTTCCAAAATTTTATCAATTGTCGGCATTTCTTTTTTCATCCAAAAACCATGAGCTTTTTGGCGTAGTGCATTTCTGTCCAAGTCGTCAATTTTATAGAACAGACTCTTTTTGCTACGTTTCTTGTTGGGGGATGAAACAGTTCCGGTAGTTTTGTATTCGAAAATTGTAGTACAAACAGAATTATAGCCAATACCCATATACAAATTAACGATCATAGTTTTTGGACGACTCATTATCCATTAAAATATTTTTAAAAAAAAGTCATTATTTTAAGTTTTAAAAGTTAGGTGTGAGCGATTATTTTTTTTAAAATAATCATTTGCGTATTGATTAATCAAATATTTAATTATATTTTAAAATTAATCGACTGTCTATAATTTTATAATCGCATTTTATGATTGCAAAAACAATTGATAATTTAGAAAAATTCCCTTTAAAAAGTAGAAAACTATGATATTATTTATTATATTTTAATACGACGGATACAAGTGGCAAACGTCAAATCAAAAATTAATAAAATGAAAATTTATAATATTTTACTCACTTTTCCTTGAACATTCCTTCTTTTTGAAGAATAGTATCGTCCATGTTTTCCATTTCAAAAACATCATCCGAACGAGCACTCATTGTAAATTATTAGCGTTAAAAATATAAGAAAAACGATAAAAACAATTGGTGTTTTTGTAGAGACAATTATAACTGAGGAACTACGGAGCTGGTGTCGACGTAGAGAGTGGAGCATAAATGCGAAGATACGTGCAATGTACAGCAACATATGTCGACGCACATCCAGTTAAAGCAGCTGTTCGCATTAAGGGACACATTCCAGAGTAGGTAACGTGCCATTATATGAGTATACCCACATTCCTGGACAAATTATTTTTTACAGGCGACGCACGACGCGCGCACACACATTCACCCTGCACTAATGCATGACGCACGCACGCACAGGGGGGCCACCGGAGCCTTGGTCACGTGATCGATGCTTGTAGGCAGAGACTGACAGCCGCCGGACGAAAACTGGTCGCCGCCGAGTAATGATCTCATTTTGAATAGAGTATATACTCTTTTTCACAAGAGAACGGGACCGTTTCGCGCATGTAGAATGAGCTTCAGCCGACTCGTCCGCTTGTGAAATCCCCACCACGCAATCGCTAACAATCAACAATTAACAATAATTACCGACCCATTAGTCGGGCACCGGCATACGTCATGTAATTTAGCAATTTATAATTGATAATTAAATTGGTGTCGGTGGGAATAATGAGCTACGTAAATTTGTTCCTATTTCATTTTTTTTTCACAAAATAAAAAAAATAATGGTCGAGTTAAAGAAAATATAAATGAATATGTTCTATTAACATGCAAACGCTGAATTTGTTACATACGTGCTACGTGAATTTCAAATAATATTTAAAAGAAATTATAATACATTTATTGTTTTTATTTGTTAGTTTAAAATTTACGAATTGCTAAATAGCATACGTTAAAGGCAAAGACACCGAAGTCTTAATGACACGTCAGTCGCTACGTATAACAGCATATTGCCGACAGCAAACGACGAGTGACATCTGCTACCAGAACGACGTATCAATTTTGTGTTTTTTGGTGGGGATTACGCGGCGGCGACCAGTTTTGGTCGGAAAACTGCCCCGTTCTCACGTGAAAAAGAATATAGTAGCTAATATCAGTGTATTCCAATGTTGTGACCAACAACTATATAAAAAAAAGTAGCAGTCACTGTTGTTTTCATATCGGAGTAGCAGACTGTGATTGCTACTTTGAAATCACCTGTGAAAAATCAGTGCTACTGCTATTTTATACCACCACTAGTTGTAACAGTACAACTGTATATTAAAAATATTTAATTATAAGTACTTGTATGATAAAATAATTTTAATGAGAAATCTGATTGAGTCATTGGATTAGAAATCTTATTATTTTGGTATCTACCGTTTACGATGATGTTTATTAAACTCTGCTATTGGATTCAAATTATTATTTAATTTTTTTTTTTTGAAAATCTTAGAGCTGCATCATCTATTGTATAATGGTGTCCAGTCCATCAGGATCTTTGTTTATATTTTCAAGCGATTCAATTCTAAACTCTCAAACTTGGGTCGTGTATATTTAATTCCTTTTTTCTAATTTCTTTGTGAGTACTTTGAGTTTATATACCTAATACATATTTCATAAACATTAATGAAATAATAAAATCAAATGTTATTTTTTTAAACAGAACTAATAATTAGCTTACAATTGTATACAAGTTTAGGAAGTTTTATTAGGAAGCTCGTGAAAATTAAAAAATGTAATTTTTCACATTAAAAATAAAATATTTCAAGTATAATTTTTTTTTTTTGCAAATTTTAATAATAATCATAAAAAAATCTACTCTTCTTCATCGTCATCATCATCGCTCGAACTGCTGTCGTCTGGATAAATTGTTAATATTATTGGTTCTAAAATTTCGTCCCTTAGTCCTGCTTTATGGAAATCGTCCTCTTATAGTTTTGCACAATGTTCCCCACCTTTGGCTCAATCATCAGTAGTTATCGCGTCAATTTCTTTATTTACAAGTGCATCAACATCAGCTATTTTAAATGTTGAATTTTTGTCAGCTACTCTTCCTTTAAATTGAGCCCAAATAAGTTCTATGGGATTATACTGACAGTGGCAAAGCGGAAGCCTTACCACTTCATTTCCCATATGACGTATCAGTCGATTTAATTTATATATTTTTCCACGCGGCATTGCAAGTTTGACTTTCGCTCGTAACTCATCGAGTGTTTCTACGGGAGAAAAGTCTATATTTTTGTCACGTAGTCATTGCTGAACATCCACCTTCCTACTATTTGATTTCGGGTAGTCATCTTGTAAAGCAGAATGATATGACGGGTTGTCCATAACAATAATACTGGACTCTTCCAAGTTCATAAGCATTTGCAAATACCACTTTTCAAAAATTGTAGCATTCATCTGTGTATGATAATCTTTGTTAGTGCCAGAGTTACAATGGAAAATTAATTTTGAGTCTTTGAGAAAACCAAAGGAAGGAGACCCAGCGTGACAAATAATAAGATGACTGCCTTTCCCTGTAAATACTTTTAAACCCTCTGTGTTAACCCAGGTCTCGTCTGAATAAAGTACTGGCCGAGTATCATCCTTTGTTCGAAGCTCGTTCATTTTACGTAAAAATGTTACGCACGCAGCTACAATGTCCGACCACTCCATTAGAAATTTGCGACCGTCATTACATTTTTTTGTATTTAAAATTAATTTTTTTCAAAATTATTTTTACTGATGAGTTAGACCCCGGGTAATCAATTAATGCGACGGTCACACACAATGGCAGGCTATTATACGTTACACATATTGTACATTAACGAAGGGTACTCAAAATTGTTCAAAAAACAGTTGTAACAGTCTCAACGCATGTCTGCAACCGCTATAATAAAAATTATTTATTTCGAAAAAAGATCGCGCGCGCCGCTGCTCAAATAACCAGAATATTTAGAACCCCTAGTTTTTACGAAAACGGCCACTAGATGCGTGACGATCACACTTTTAGTTTCGCTGGCCGCACTATAGCAACTATATGTGCTATATATATATGGTACACAATTCCATTAACTATGTACCATTACAGAATGCGTAATTATTTCAACTTCCGCTTGATTTTCTTCTTCTGTAGTCATTTGATTTATTTGTTGTGTTTTGATTTGACCTATTGTATATTTATTGTCATCCTGTTAATTGTGTTATTCCTGTTGTTTGATTGTTATCCCTTTATTGTCTCCTAATATTTTCATGGCTGCTACACAATTGATATTTCCGGTAATGATATAATGTATTGCTTTTATATACCCTGGGCAATGGCTAGTGATAATCCTAAGTAAGTGTTCTCACCAAAAGCAACTACCGATAGCAACGCAATTGTGATTCAACAGTAGTTTTAGTTGAGTTGCCCAGTTGTTCTTATCTAAAAACTGAAATACGATTGTGCACTTTGTAGTTTCACATAATTCAGTTGTCAAAATGTCTTCATTGGATGAGGATATGCTTATAGCATTCATGTATTTAAGACATAAGAAACGGAAAAAAAAGAAGAATATGGGCTCATCCTTATTTTTTATTACACGTTAATCACAGTTCATTCATATTATCCAAAGAATTAGACCAAGATCCAGCCAAATTTCATGGATTTTATAGAATGAGTATTGAAACGTTTCAAGAATTAGTAGAGTTAATGAAACCATCAATTAAATGACAGGATAAAAACTACTAAAAAGCAGTGTCAGCCGAGGAAAGACTTCTCATTACGATTAGGTAATATTTAGTATTTTAATAATTACAATAAGATTATAAATTATAATACAATTTTATATAATTACATGATTAAAGTTAAATTATAAAATGTTTTATTTAAAAATAATAAAAATAAAAGTAATGACCTGTAAAATTAAATACAAAATTAAAAAAAAATTAGTTTAATACTCTTGAAAACTCGTTAAATCTTATTATTTATTGTAGTATATTAAAATATCCAAACCACTGTCTGTTGGATCATATTGTTGATATTGATCATCAGTTCTCGACTCTGGTATTATTGATGATGAAGAATAACTAGCACATGAACGACTAGATACGTTTAATGAATCTGGGTCCTTCAAAATACAGCCAATGACGTCCAAAACTTTTCTTTTAAATTGTCTCTTCTGTGTGCTGTTCATAAGTTTCATATCCGGCAGTAAACTCAATAGAAATTTTTGATCTGCACATTCTGGAATTGTAGTTATATTTTTCTTTTTTGTTTCAAAATATTCCATAAAACAACTATCGACATCGTTTAATTTATTATTTGACTTTAATTTTTTGGCGCCATGTGATATTTCAAACAATCCTTGCTCATGTTTAGATCGTATTTCATCATTTAGGCCATCTTGAGTATCATCGATGTTACTGTTGTTTTCCAATTCTTGTGGAATCAATAAATTGTCTTGTTGTTTGTCACTCTTAATAAATGACATTAAAAACTGCATGGCATCTTCTAAATAATATTTTTTTTAATACCACCTGATGCACCACGGGTACTTTTTGACTTAAATGACGTATGAATAATGTTCAAAGATTTTTCCATCGCTCTTTACATGTTTGTTCTAAAATTATATAAATAATAAATTGATTACTTATAAAATGCATATTTAGTATTTTTTACGTAGGTTTTCTTAAAATTAAGTGTACAATAAATTTATAAAATGTATTATTATCTTTTAAATTATTTTAGGTATATGGCAACAGGAGAAAGTTTTAGAGGTATGACATATCACTTTATGAGAAGACTTACAACAATTAGTATTAATGTTTCAAACACTACTGAAAATATTTGGACCGTACTTCATCCAGAATATTTGGGTTCGCCAACGTAAGAAAAATGGCTACAAATTTCTAACAGATTTTATGAATTATGGAACATACCAAATTGTAAAAAGGGATATCCCTTTCAGCTCTAACCCTCACATTTGTGTAGGTAAATAACTATCAACGAATTGCCTGATAAATATTTATTTTGAGATCTATTTAAAGACTAACCATCACATTTGTGTGGGTTATTCAGTATAACCCCAAAAACCTGAGATATGTAAAGTGTTTCAAACTTTGTGATATTTAGTACGTACACCTTATTATTTATATAAAGCTTCAAAAATTTATTAAAAAAATTTTTTGATTTTTATTCAGTTAGATATATTACCCACACGTTCGTGTGGGTCAGGTTTGAAATACTCATATTACATGAAACACAAATATATTGTTTAATCTTTAATTTCAAAAAAAAAAAACAAAATTATCATTTATAATACTTTTATACAAATTTTAAGTTAACTATTATACATTAAAAACAAATTATTACTATGTGTACCTTCTTTATAATAATATTTTTTAAAAAAATGTTGTTTCTATGTTTTATGAAAAATTGTAAAACAATTTTTTTTAGCAGTTAGACATAAATAAATATCACACTTGGTGCATTTGATTCTTGATCGGTTTTTACATCCCTTCATCCTACAGCATTTTGGATTTGGTATATTACATACTTCTGGCCAATGCTCGAATCCATCCTTCACTTTGGTTGTTGGTGGTACCAGGGGTAGGACACTTCTCGGCGGCGGACTGATAATAGAGAATCAACCACTGCAGGTCCGCAGTAGGGGCAAGTATCTGGGAAAATATGTAATTTTAACGTTTTCATTTTTGGTAGCACTGAATTAGCTATGATACCACATTTTATTGTTATCTCAATTAAAATAACGTATTTTTTTTGTTTGTCCTTTGACTCATTTGACTAGTGACGAACTGACTACTACTCGTCATATTCTGTGTTACAACTGACTGCTGAATATTGTGCTTACATTGTAATATTCTGTGCTAATACCGATCATTATTTTTGTATTTTGTATTTTTTGTGCGATTTATATTTATATAATCATCATGGTGTATGTATGTCTTGTGAAAGGTTGTATAAATTCGTATAAGTACACCACGAAGAAGTGTAAACTGTTTAAGTTCCCTGAAGATGAATTTATGTAAGTAGAACATTAGCTATTACTAATAATTAATGCGTATCAATATTTTATTTAATTATTACTACCATTTTAGGTCTAAGCAATGGTTGATAAATTGTAGTCGAGAAGATTTAATTGGAAAATCATTGACATACTTTAAGGTTTGTTCAGATCATTTCCTGGAGTGCATGTACAAAAACATAGAAAAAAAA
>JACXSJ010004458.1:0-13120 GCA_014851325.1 Pentalonia nigronervosa
GGTAGGGAGAGGGAGTGGGAGAAACTATAACGATTTCTCGTCGAACGATTTTCTTACTTTAGAGTAATTCACAAACAAGTGACCATAGATACTTGAAATTTTCACCAAATGTTTTTTCATCATTTTCTAAGTATTTTGACTCTTTTTGAGCTATTTATAGACATTTGAACTTTTCGATTTGTTTAGTTTTTTTTCCAATTATTATCGATAAACATTTTTTGCTCAGTGAAATAGTTTGAAAATTTAATGCAAGATCCCATATATGTTTTTCTTATAGCTATAAATAAATACGTGTATTATGTATTCTACTCTACGCAATGGCATTTTCAAAATATTTAGATTAATTTTAAGCTTATATTATATTATTATTATTATAATATTTATTATAATTATTTATTATATTTATTATATTTATTTATATTATCTATTTAATATTTATTCTACGAGTCTATTCACTCTGTTCAACGGTAAAGTGATATTAACTCGAAAGTTAATAACAATAATATAATATGATAGCAATACATACTATTATAATAGTTAAATATTAATTAATATACCAAATTATTAAATTATTATTTAACTAACAAATGCAATTTTTCGGTAAAAATTAAATTAATCTACTGTAATACTAATATTAAAATAACTCAGGTACTTTAATAGCAATATCAAAATAAAATCATAATATAAACTTGATATAGATTATATGTTGACAGACCGCTCCGAATCGTTTTTCGTATACAATGATATAATATCATAATTTAATTCAAATTTAACACATTTTCATTTCAGTGACCCACTCGAAAGTACAATAGGCGTATAACAGAGGCGTAAAAAGCGGTATCCACTTTCCCACTTTTGCAGCTATTCATTATAAATCACTTTAAAAGTAGTTACTGACTTTTTTGAAATCAGTCAGTCTCAATGACTGCATATGAATTATTTACATGCATTGTAAAGAAATCATTCAAAGAACATATTATCAGATTTGATGCGTCTAGTGGTAATACAAAAACGTGGTATCACGCAGTACTGCTACAGGTACGCATGATTATGTGTTCGTTTTTTTCATAAGGTACTTTCGAACTGACAAACTGAGAGAAGTCATGGTCTTGGATCAGCATGGCCTTTTGAATTTATTTATCGATTACAGCGGTGTGTCAGTTCGAGTGCACTATGTCCGTGAAGTACTTGAGAACCGTCAGATTCAACAAACCGAATTGCCTTATGCAATCCAATATGCGAATAAACAATGTATCGGACACTCATTGTATTATTGCGTAGTATGTTGAAATTAAAATTATTCGGTCAATATTAAATGCTTTAATAGTGTCACAATAACAAAATGTCAATTTATACGTATCAATGAAAACGGTATACTTACATAATGTGTGCGATGATATATTGTGCTTAAAATTTGGTTTTTGTAAATGTTATATATTCTGTGTATGAATATAATCTGGCTGAATATTTACACTGTTGTTCGACTATTTTTTAAAAGAAATAGACAAACATTTCAAATTTATCAATAATAACAAAATTAACAAGTCTGTGATATATCTATAAATGTATATTATCGTTTAATGCCTATACATGATTCAAAAAAAAAAAAAGAAAATTTTATAAAAATTATAGTTATAAAAATGATTTGTCACAGCTCAAAACGTTTAAGAGTTAAGTGACGTAAGTATTATAATGTGTCATTTTGATTGTAATTTCTATTCAATCAAGAAATTATGATGGTAGTAACTATCTACCAATAGATATAATATAGAACATTAGGTAGTCGTTAAATAATGTTCATGGACATTATACCTTTGGAGATTCAATTCTTCTTTTATACAATTGAAGTATATAATAATTAAAAAGTACTCTAAAGTATGTGCCATAGTTTTTTTTTTTATTTGACAAATTTGATAACTTGGAAATTATGAGTTTAAGTTTGTGAAGGGCATTTGAATTAGTAGAAACGAATGTACAATATGAAATCTATTGATTAAATGTCAACTGATAATCTGATTATTTAATCTTAAAATTGATTCAACTACCTATTTATTTTTAATTAACTACCTATTGTGCCACGTCTTAGCATCCACAACTCACAAGATCACAACAATGTTCTTACTTACACTGTTCTGCCGTTTTTACTGGATTTATTGTATTCGTAAATATATTTCAATGAACGCAAAGCATGTGTATCAGCTGTAATATGATATTTTTGGTCTATCATTTTGAGACGTAATATTTTTATATTAAATATTTTTCTGGTATTGCTTCTTCAAATTTTATGCACTTACGGATTCGGTATTTTTTATTAACTCAAGTTAATAAAAAATATTGTTTAGCTATAGGTACACATAACTTGTACTTATAAGAAAACAAGATGTTCAAAAGTAATATTATAATATCCATAAACTTACCATACATACATAATATATTATAATTGAAAATATATCTCGTGTCGTAATAATTAATTATAATAAGCACATAGCCCCCGGAGGGATACAATTTGTATACGGATTGATTTTTAAACGTTGGACAATTTCCGATTTAATGTATTACATTTTCCTTATAACATTTTACGTTTATAAATAGGTACTAACTAATTTTAAATGATTTTGAATTTTGGCTTTAAGATAAGCTAGAAAGTTAGAATTGTACCTTAGGACGTTTCCATTTTCATATTTCTTTATCTTTATACAATATAGTATATATATTTATAAAAGTTTTCATCTCCATAATATGTTCTTTTGTAATTAATATCAACACTTGTATACATAAATAATAATGAAAATCAACCACGTTTTTATATTTTGATACCTGAAGTAGCCCACTTATTCTTTATACTACATAATATTTTTTTTAATAATTCAATTTTATTTTTATGGGTGAAATTGGAGTAATTGTGTTAGCATACTCAGCGTGTATAATTGCATAATAATTAATTATATTAAATTTTGCCGTTATGAACGTTAAAAAAAGAAATCCTCTTTATTCTCTTTCAGAGGAAGTAAGATAAATGTCATTATTAATACATGGATTAATGAATAAGATTAAATCCTTAAAATATATATCTATATTTATATATAAATGAATGTCTGTCTGTCCTTTATACATTCCCAAACCGTTCAACCGATTGAGATTAAATTTGGGACACAGATAGAGTAGACCTCTAGGAAGAAGATAGGCTAATTTAAAAAGAGAGAGGTCCAACACCGGGAGCTGCTCAAATAAGGATTTTGAGATTTACGATGGAAATATTTGTTTATAAATAGTTGCTATTGGCTTATAATAATAACAAGGCTGGGCATTAATGAGTTAAAAAATTAAGTTACTTTTAACTAAGTTACTTAACGAGTTACTTTTATTGTCATAAATAATTTTTAACTTAACGAGTTTGTTTTTTTTTTAAGTAACTTCTAACTTACTGATTTTATTTATTTTAAAGTCGCGTTAATTTATTTATTTTTCATAATATAAATTTCATAGATTTAAAATTATATTTTGATTTTTATAACTTATTTTTATATAAAAAAAATAATAATTATCTAAAAAATCAAATACTATTTATGTATTTTATTCTGTAATCTAAATAAGTTCTAAATTGTAATCTGTTGCAAGTGTTTCGCATTATTTCTACACTTAAGATTTCAATAGGTATTAAAATAACGTAATAAGTACTTATTCTTATTTAGTTACGAGTAAATAACGAAAAGGTTTAATATAATGTATAATGTATACTATTTAGTATTAAGTTGTTATAAGCAATAAATTATAATATTTTAATTGCTAATTCACAGAAAATCTGTTTATGTAATATTATTATTAAACAGAAATATAATAGAACTATAGGGGTAATCATAGGGGTTTTGTTGAATTTTATAATTGATTGAAGTATGTAAGTACTTACTGTAATTAATACAATTACGTACATTTTAAAAAAATAATAAGACCTTCATTATATTATGTTATTTGTTAAGCTTTAATAAAAATGTATGATAATTAATTTTAAATGAAAAAAAGATAACTTATCTTTAACTAAATTAAGTTACTTTTTTTCAAATTAATTTTTAACTTTTAACGAGTTAAATAAAAAAAAGTAACTTTTAACTTTAAACTTAACTTGAATTTTTCTATATTAATTTAACTTAACGAGTTAAAAAAATTAGTTAACTTGCCCAGCTTTGAATAATAATAATAATGAGTTATAATAATAATTAGTGCGAAAGAAATTATTATTATTATTATTTATTATCACTGAAAGAACAGAAAAACATCTTTGATATTTGTTTATTTTTATTTGCTTGTTGTTTTTAAATTAATTGTTTCCATGATACATGCGTTTATAGCACTCAAAGTTTTAATGGGATTTGTGAATTTCATATTGACTGTTCGTATGGTTTTTTTTTTTAATGTTCCGCTGATAATTTGTCTATTACACTCCGTGTGTTGCACATGAACACTGATTCATTCGCTCAACAAATTTGAATTCATTTTCAACACCATTTCTACACAGTTATGCCTCCCAAAAAAAACGAGCGATTAGTAGTTATATGTCTCAAGCACGAAAGAAAAGAGCAATACGAGCTTCAGAAACACACAAGCAAAGAGATGCAAAATTGAAAACCGACAGAGAACTTCATGCTCGATCCAGACGAACCACTCACACTGATTTGAAGCTCAGTGCATTCTATTACGATACTAATTATAATTACAGCATTCATCCAAGCGTGGTTATTGGAAAAAATGAATGAACTATGCAAATATTGTAGAATATTTAAATTTAAGAATGAAGCACCAGGATGTGCTGTGCTGACGAAAAAGTAAAATTACCAGAATTACATCCACCACTCGAACCATTATTAATGTTGGTAACAGGTGACACGAGCAAATTGAAATATTTCTTAACGAACATATGCAAGTACAATTCATGTATCCAAATAACATCATTCAATGCAACGAATATGATACGCGACAATTATATGCCAAAATTCAAAGGGCAAGGTAAAATCTATCATCGTGCTGGATCATTACTATTACTGCCAGATACGGATCATAAATTTTTCCAAATTTATTTCATGGGAAACACTGATGAACATATCGAGCAACGTTGTCGATACAATACGGGCACTAAACGAGGAATTGTCGCAGCATTACAAACATTATTCGATTAACACAATGAATTGATTCGATTATTTAGAACTGCCCTTAACCAAATACCAACTAATGACCATAGAGTTGTAGTTAGAGCAAACAAAACATTTGTCGGCCAACACGAAAGACAATACAATGCACCAATAATTGATGAAGTCGCGATCGTTATAGTTGGCGAAGAATTTAACTCATGTAATATAATTCTTTATCGGAGAAACGGTAATGTTCAACGAGTGGCAAAAATACATCGATCATACGACGGATTGCAATATCCGATTTTATTTTGGCAAGGCTAAGACGAATATCATTTCAACATCAAAATGAGAAATCCACAAACAAATGAGGAAACGAATAAGAAAGTCAATAAAATGAATTACTATCATTTGATGATGGTAATGTGAATCAAAATGAATTGATAAAAATGGTCATTCTTCCGGTAACATTTATAGGAAGCCCACGGCACATGCGTGAATACGCACAAGATGCAATGACACGTTAGCGCATATGGCTGTTCAGATCTGTTTATTACAATCATATGTAATCCACGTGGGAAGAAATTAAAGAATTTTTGTTACCTATATATATATATATATATATATATTACCTAATCATCTTCGGGTCGTCATGATATTACCGCACGTGTTTTCAAACAAAAATTGAAATCTCGAATATTAAATAAATTGAATATTGTTGTAACGATAATACTTTGTATATTTTAACCGTTATATTATAAAATAAAACACATTATTCATATAGAGTTGGCATTATTAATTTTTTTAATGGGCAACGAAGTGCACGGGATCAGCTAGTATATTATATTAATTTCATAAATTCCATCCTAAAAATTGACGATTTATGGAAATACCTAAATTACAGTATAATAATAATATAATATGCTAATTGTAGAATTTAAATTACAACAGAATACATGCGAAATAAGAATGTATTCCTTATTGAAATTTGGTTTGGTATAAATATAATAGCTTTATATCTAGGTAAATAGGACTTCCTCCTCCTAGGTTTTTGTTTTGGTTAGTCATTTGTGTTTTAAGTTCTGAGTGGTACGATGATAGTATTAGTTCTTCAATGATAAGTTTTTTTTTAAATTCTTGTTTTTTTGGATTTGTCATTACTAAGGCTCGGAAGTTGATGACCTTAAAAACAATAAAAAATGACATAAAAATGGCAAAAAATGTCCTAAAAAAATGACCTAAAAAATTATAAATATTAGTTTTATATTAATAAAAATACATTTTTTTAAAATATTTTACTCTATTTTACTATAAAATTCAAAATATGACTTAAAAATGACAAAAATATTCTTAAAATAGGAAAATAAAAAAATTAAAAATATTTGTTTTATAAATTTATCAATGCTTACAAATTATTTAAAAATCAAAATCATTGCATTGTACAATTAGGGCGTATTTTATGTTATCGAAAGTAAACGAACGACGATTATCTGTTAATAAATATTTATATTTGGAAAAACTTCTCTCCACATCTACTGAAGTGATTGGGGCAAATCTGAAATGGACCAAATCATCAGCACTGAAATCATCCGGAAAACACTCACTTGAAGCTTCTTCATCATTTAAAATTTTAGAAATTGTTGACATCGTTTGAAATCCAGTATTTTTGGCAAGTACAGCTTTAAATTTGTTTTTTATTTAATTTCCAATTCTATTATTCATTATACAATTTATTCACTACAATACGACAACGACAAATGTAATCGTCGAGATAAAATTGGATAGGTACTAATCTTAGTCTGTGGTTTAAGTTATCGGCATAATGGTCGACAAGAAACGATAAGAAATGAACTAGTGTGAAATCAGTAAAAATAATTAAAAATGTGAGAAAATGACCTAAAAATCTCAAAAAATGACTTAAAAAGTAATAAACACCAAAAAAATGCAAAATAAAAATTAGTTATTTAGATTCACATGCTTATGAAACAGATTTGTGGCCAGGAGAGCATCGTCTAAAAAGTTCCAAAAAAAAATGCAAAATGCATCAACTTCCGAGCTCTAGTCATTACATTTGTATGCAGTAAATACCTCAGTCTTTAACTTTAAAGATGGTTTCTGGTTGAAAATTGTATCTTGTTGGGATTTTGAGGAGTCAAAAGTAAAAACATCTCTAGTAGTTTCGGGAAAAAACAAAAAGAGAATTATGGAAATACTTTTCGATAAAATATACTATTCAAAATAAGAGTTTTAAGTTAAAATTTTGACGAAATAAAATTTCAAATACACGATTCCTCATAAGTATTTCTTACTGGAATTAAAATAAAAATTTTAGTATGATTATTGATGCATATTCATGTCATATTACATTTTTTAATATCATTTAAACGTTCTATTATGATTTAACCTTAAACTTAGTTATAATTCACAAGATATTATTGGCTTGAAACTTTTCACCATACGTGAATTATTATTTTTTATCCACAATGAAAATATTTAGTTTAATTTTAATTTATATATTCTAGGAACCTATTCACGCCGTTCGGAACAAGGTATTGATTTATAAGTTTATAACTATAATAATATATAATATTATAATGTTATACAAATTGTAGTTTTTTAGTTTTAGACACCATAAAAATAAAAACTTAATTATTGTTAACTATTTCAAACACGACTTAAAAGATGATTTGTTAATTGATTTAAAATGTATATATTGTTTATACAGTAAATTTAAGGAATTTACAATTTCAAATAAAGTATACCATAATGTGTTTAACTCTGTATAATAATGACTATTTCGTGTATCCATCGAAACCGTTTAATTTATATTTTTCGCGAAATGTTGATGCATTATGCATAAGCGCCCATACAAAGCTTCGATTACAGTGAATTCGTTTTAACGTTTCGTGTTGATCCGTCGAGATATCAACAGATATACATAATACAAAAACAAAAACTAATGTACCACGTCCATAAAACAAATAACAGGGAGAAGGTACTAATAATAGGTATTTTCGTAGTGTAATACAAGTATACAACACGTATTATTGATTATTGTTTTAAAGGAAAAATTACACGCGTTTTACGCGTTCGTCTATTGTTACTTTTATCCAGACAATTAGGGGTAAATAATATGTAGTGTGGAAAGTTTCTGAAGAACCCGAGATGTTAATGACGACGAAAATCCTCGACGGTAAATGCGCCGGAACGATATCATATCAAATTAAATGTCCGCTTCGTAACGTGAGATCCCGAATTTCCCGAAAATATAGTATATACCCGTGTGTCGTATAGTTTTCCACTAAGGCGCGCATGCTGTGGCAGTGGCCGGGGATGACGGATTGCCATATTTCAGGTCTCGAAACGATGTTTTTGCGCGCCGCTATTATTTTATATTGTTTCATTTTTTCCGTTTTCCCGAATCCCTGCGGTTACCGAAACCATTGCGGTCTACAAGTAGCGAGTCCAAATTGAGCGTGGCGACCTCGATTCTTTTAAACGCATACTTACTCACAAAATAATATGTGCTTTTTTGATTTGTTTTCGTTTTTATGCTTTTAGAATAATAATATACATACCATATACCTATTTCAGATTACCGATAACATAATCAAAAGCTCTCTCTTGTTCGTGTTATGTATGTTGTATACGTGAACCTTTTGAAGTTTTTTTCCGATAAAACACGTCGACTGTTTGACGTTTTTATTTGAACACCATCATACATAATAAAAAATCCCGATGAATATTTTTAAGCTTCGCATTTATAGATTTTAGTTTTTGTGTGTAGCGATGAATGTATTGGACTTAATAATAATGACATTGTGTGTTGTATTTTTGTGTCTGTCACCCACTTTTGGAGCAGTAAAAAATAAAAATGCTTCAATCTTCAAATTTGAAATTTTTGAATTTTGCATCTAGTATTCTAGTGGGTATATTGGGAGTACTTTCAAAAGTAAAAATTCCCACTACAGTATTCTATAATTTTTATAATTATTCTATAATCATCGGGAAACAAAAAAAAAAAAAATAAAAATAAAAAAATGGGAAAATTTACACAAAATCAAATTTTGACTAAAACGATTTTGTTTTATAATTTTAATTCAAAAATGAATAACTATGAACACTTAAAATTAATACTGATTACTGGAATATTCATTTATAAATGTACAATACATGATATAACTTTCAAAGTATTTTGTGCTATTTATACATTTCGTTTCCTACTGTACACTCGAGGTATTTTATATCATGTGTGTCGTGTATGGGTGGGTCATTTTATTGACTGCAAAGGAAAAAAAAGTTGAGTATAAACTGAACGGATTTATATATAAATGTACCTATATTTTATTTACTAGCATTAGATATTTGAACTTTGTTTAGAATTATATGCACATTTAAATCATTCTTATTAAAATGCCACAAATTTTACTTTACTTATTTTTATATATTTTAGCATTATTGCTTATTTATTATTGTACACATTAGGGCTACCCGAAGGACCACTCGAGAAACTCGAGACCAATTTAACCAGGGTCGGTGTCAATATTAGACACCGACTCGACTGATAGGTAGACAACCAATTATGCCTTCGCCGCCTAACAACACTAGGTTAGGCAATTTTATGCACGACGACGGAAAACAAGAGGAATGGAAAGACCTCGCAAGGGAGTTAGGATGGTGCAATTTAGTTATGGGGAAGGGGTCTCTGTGGTCGATTCAGTCTGGTGCAATGACCACAGAGCTCACAACGACAGGGACAATACTTAAAATTAACTTATAAACTACTGACGTCCGGTGATGATGGCGGGAAGACGCAGCCGTAGAGAGCACACGCAGAACTGGACGACCTGGGCGGCCTCTCACACAACGTATGTTGCTGGCGGACTTATGCAGATGACTCGATCGGCACCGATGATGAGGATATATAACCGCCAAGTTTCGACGGTGAGAGTAACAATAATAATAATAATGAAAGACTTACGATTTTCAGCTTTATAGATAAACCCGTATTTTATTGCTTGATCTCCAGTATAAGAGCAGTACAAAATTATAACATTTTGGCAACCATGTGCACAACAATAATAACAAGAACAATTCAACATATAAATAATTAACATATAATGTTGGTGTTCGCTTTATTAGCGGATCACACATATAAAAAAGAAGATTGCTTTACTAGCAGATTTAAAAACGAGAGAAAAAAGAAAAAAAAAGAACAATAATAACGGGCCAACAACAGAACAGAAGAAAAAAAGAGACAAAAAAATTCAATACAAAAGCACGAGAGAGAAAGAAAAATGATAACGAACATTTGATAAAACGTGTCCAAAGACAACGAATATAAAATGGATTGAAAAACAAAGAACAGTGATAATTATAATAATTACAATAATAATAATAATAAATCACACCACAAATTAATGAGAGGTAACTTGGATAAGAAAAATATGATAAGGAAAAACGTCGTCGTCACAGCACAGTTATATAATCCTATTTGATTAGCGCGAACAATTATATAATATTTGTGATTTTTTTAGTGCGTACTTACTTCAATTTTTAGCTTTTATTATTTTTAATATAGTTACAGGTTTGGCTTTCGAATAAAAACAATTTTAAAATCTTGATTAATAACTTTTCAGCATATAATAAAGTAGAGCTTATTGCAGTTCACAATATTAATATCGATTAAATTACGATAGGTAGTTATTATTTATTACTGGCAACTGCAGTCTTCGAAGATAATAAACTTCCAATATTCGAATGTACTTCGATTATTATATTTACTGCATATTTTCAAGTGTAAAATTGTTATGTTTGAGTACATTGTTTGTAGCATAATGTAATATTTTTAAAAGCATACATTTTTCAAGGCAGTTTTGTATATAATTTCGTTCTCTAATAATAATATTGTATTTTGTTATCATCAATAAAAAAACATGGTTTTAAAAATACATGTGTAAAGCGTTAGGGTGTTTGATTCCCAGAGTGTTTCTTTCATTGTGGATAGATTGTTTGTGATATGCCTTGACTTGAATAATTTTGGGAAATGAAGAACAATATTATTATTGATTCAATAGTGTATGTTGGCCAAATTTTTTCATTTCTAAATCAAAATTTGAACGAATAGTTTTTGAGTTTTATAATTTTGTGTACTAAGAATAATATGTCTATGGTAATGGGTTAAGTATATATGAGGCTTAGATAATTAAAAAATGTTAGTAATTACTATTGATCTATCAATGTAAATAATTTATAAAAATTATCAAAGTATAATAAATACTACATTTTAATAAATCAGAAATTACTCATTGGAATTTTGATTTAGATACATCAAAATGGTCAAACAAATCACCCGCTAAATAATTTGCAGTAAAAAATGGGGGTTCTCATTTGTTGTAGTAGCATAAAAAAATCGGGAATTTGAAAATATGGTCTCTATAGGTATACTAAATAGTTCTAAAAAATTGAAATTTGTTTAAATATACTATTAAAAGAAAGGGGATGAGCATGCTTCAAAAATCACCCTGTATATACACTATTTTGTACACTTCGAAATTCCAAAAATTAAGTTGAATAAATGTGCACGGTCACAAGGAATAAAATGGGTATGACAAATGGCGTAATAAATAACATAAATGGCGTATAACACGGTCGGCGAATTATCCTGTATAATGCATACGCATAATGTATACATTTATATGTTACTATTATTTTTGTCACGCGGTGCATTATTGCGTCAAGTTCGCTGATTTTATTACTTCAAGTATGCACAATATAAATAAACCTCCCTCGAGCGTATGGATTCTCACATTGTCGTATTACATTGTATATATTAATATTACATAACGTTAATCGTTTATTTATTTATTTTTTTTTTGTATGCTTTAGCCGACCCCGAGGATCTCTCAGACGTCTTTCTGCAGCTGCTCACTGCTGACCGGCCCGTCGAGGCTCCTACGAGGCTTCGCCCGACCAGAAATCACCGAAATCGAGTCGAGCAAGGTGTCACCGTCGTTCTGTTCAAAATGCCAGATTATATGACTTTCTGCCGATCTCGTTTAAATCATTTTTTTGACTATAATATTAATGATGAAACTGTACCCAAAATAACTGACGTTATAGTACTTTTCAAACCTAAACTTACATTTAATTTCATTAACTGCCTACGTATAAAAAATAAAGCAATTAGCTTAAAACATTTTCAAATAGTCACAAACATATTATTTTCAATACTATAGTAACGTCTTGTTATAATTATATAAATAATAATATAGACTTTAGATTAAAATTTATTTGTCAGTTATCTTTTGTTTATACAATATAATCAACGCGGATTATTCTTTACGAATACCGAACGATAAAAGCTGAAATTTAAAAGTTCAAGTTATACATTAGCAATGTTTCGAGTGATGTCCACACTGTTGTTACTGCTACAACCGATCGTCAGTCGTCCAATCCTGATATATAAAAATGGTAAAGTTCTAAAATACCGTCCTAATTAATTTTAACATATTAAAATAATTAATAACTATCGCATTTATTTTCTACCAAGTTCCGTTTACCGCGCAAAAAGTATTTCATAATATTTATGTTTGATATGGTGAAGATGTATAATATATGTTCGGTCATATAGTTTCAGACGAAAAAAATCAGGGCCAGAAACAAAACAATATAGACGGACTTTTTAGTGCTCCGCCGCGCGGCGATGGAAATTTCAGAGACCCACTCGAGATCTTGGGTTCGTACACGCATTTTCTATTTTTCACTTAGATTTTTACACGACATCGTGAGCGTGCAACCTACACGTACCTAGGTTTAGTTGTTTCTTCTGCGTCAGTTTTTTTTTATATTTGTAGTAATATTGTAATATTATGTAATACATTCATACATTTTAATTTATTTGTTCATATTTGCATTAAAATATAGTTAGGTGCACACGCTGGACGCATTATTTTCGGACGGAATCGTTTTCGGGCAAAATTAACCTTTCCCTTTTC
>JACXSJ010004459.1:0-13110 GCA_014851325.1 Pentalonia nigronervosa
TTGTTTATTAATTCATGATCGTATAGTAGAATATGTACCATTTACTAGAGAAGTAAGAAAACTTGTGTAAATAATTTGTTTTAATATAAAAATGATACTTAACCAATGTGTTTATTCTTTTATTTGAAATAATTATTTCAGATTTATGGTTTGAAATCTGAAAACTTGGTCAGAAAAAAAAATATTGTGTATACGGTAATATTTTCGAGTAAGGGGGAAAACCATTTTCATGTGTCTAATTTCCCTGTAATTTTGGAATACGGTAATTTTTTTACGCAAGGAAGAAAATCGTGGACAATGTTTTTGAAATCTCCCTGTAAAATGTAATACAGTAAATATTTTTGTGTAAGGGGGAAATGTGTGGACAACGACTGTGTAATCTCCCTGTGATGTGTAATACGGTAAAATCAGTGGTCTTCAAGGGGAACATTCCCTCTTGAGCTTCATGAAATTACCGCGTAAAAAAAACGAAATGACTGTGAACATACAAATTTATACTACTTATATGCTCAAATTTTTTTTTTTATTAATTTCTACTAACAAAATATTGTGAGGAACTTTGTATTAAATGTTCAAGTTCTTGACAAAACAAACATTTTTTTATCGACAATAATAGAAAAAAAAACAAAATTGATATTTCCTTACACCTATAATTAACTCAAAAAGAGTCAAAATACATTAAAAATGTTATGGTGTATACAATATATATATATATATTGTATTTCGGTAGAAATTTCAAATATCTATGGTTATTTTTTTTTAGAGTTTTACCAAAATACAAAATTGATATTTTCAAAAACTGGTTTAGCGTAAAAATCTCAGTTTTTCTTAACACTTTTGAAAACTACTGGCAATTTTTTACTTTTGACCCCGACCCTTTCACAAATTCCAACTAGATTTTCTAACCAGAAAAGATGCCGATGAAGTAAATCAATACTATTTTACTGCCTAAAAGGTGATGACTGGCACAAATAAAAAAAAATATCATTGTAAAATCAATACATTCATTGCTTCGCTCAGAATCTAAAATATTAAAATAAAATAATTACATTATAAGTAGTTACGCAGTATATTACTATATTAATGTATTTGTAATTAGACATTGAATATTCACTAGTAAACTGACGATTTCTTATTTTGTTATAATTTGAAAACAAATAACGGTAGACACTTGAAATTTTTACCAAACGTTGAGATAATTGTTAACAGTTATCAATATAGTTTTATTTTTTTTTTAGCTGATTATAGGTATAAGACATTTTCCATTTTTTTAAATTTTTATTCTATAAATATTAATAAAAAAAATGTCGTTACTTCAAAAACTTGAAAATTTAGTACAAGATTTTTGATAAGTTGTTATAATAGCAGTTCAAAAATATAAAATATAGCATATTATTAATAAACATTTAAAATTAAAATTTTGACAAAATTCATTAAAATCACTAAAATTTGTAAAATATTTTGTAGTAAAATATATATATATATATATGTAATATTCAATTTTTATAGTTAAAGATTGAAAATTTAAAAATCAGGTGTTTCGCAAGTACTTAATAGTAACAAAAAACCTAAAAAATATATAAATTCGGACGAAATTAGGTATTTAAACGGAGAATATCTATGTTAGTTATTTCGTCGTAATTTAAAATATTATTAGTAGATAGGTACTTAAAACTTTTTAATTATATTATTATATTTTATACACACAATGCCATTTTCAAATACAATGTGTTCGAAAAAAATTAATTCAATCTTCTGTATTATAAATAGTACCTTAAAATGAAACACTTTAATAGCCAGTGCGGTCCCGAGGGCAGGGCAAACGGGGCACACGCCCAGAGCCTTGCGCCTCCAAGGGCCTCGCGTATACCTGTAAACAATAATATAATATATTATGTAAATAAAATATTTTCAAATATTTTAGCAACGACTTAAAATTTAAATATGTCTCAGATAACTTCAATGTTTACTTAGTAAATACGATCAGGTAGACTGTATCAAGAAGCTAACGATATAATATGTAATTGGTTTTTATTTTTGATTAATTTTAGTGGTGGTATTTATTTTTTGCTCAAAATGACAATGTTGATAATAACAACATGCCATATTATATAATATATATTATATTATTATTATTGTTACTTGATATAATTAATTTAATGACATGAAACCATGAACTAAGATATATATTTTAGTTCATGCATGAAAACCTATAAAATATTTTCTGATATTAAAATTATTTTTATCACTTATAGAATTTATTTTTAACTATAATTTTGTTTACGATTATTTCTCCTGGTGGTGGTAATTCTCAATCGTGAACTCTCTAGATTGTTTTTCTTTTTATTTTGAACATTACACAGCGATTTATCAACGTTCTATACGGTATACGGGACACAGGTAATATTACATTAGTATACATTTTTAATTTTTATATTTTAAATATAGATCGCTTTTATTTTTTTAATACTAGGGTCTAGGATTGCAAAATATCATTGTGCACTGAGTTAAAATAAATAATTATCTATAGTCAATTAATTGCATACTTTTTTTAAATTAAAAATTAATAATTTCTATAAGAATAAAACTAAAACAATTACAATTGATATAAAAATATATGCATTTTGCTTTAGTTCATTACAGTTATCTGTATGCAATAATTATTATTTTAGTTGATTTTGGAATAGAAACGAACATTGATTAAAAATAAATATATATTATATATTATTATACATCATGTTATTTTACATATTATATTTTATTTAAATATAATTACACCTATATTTATTTTTATCGTCATTAAATCTTTGCAAAAATAATTAGTTTTGATATTTACAAAAAGTACATTCTAAAATGTACTAAAATTATGAGTGGCCGCGATCGGGATAAATATCGTTCTCATATATCGGGGTATCAGAAAAGACTAAAAAAGCAGAATAAAGAAGAGTATTTAAAAAACAAAAAGGAAATTTTCTTCAATACCTGAACAAAAGTCCCTCTTTCGCCACTAATAAAACGATTTCTACCACTACAAATATTGTGACAACCAATTCAGTAACATCAACCGTTACCACAACTACCTTTGATGACAATTCAACCATTACCGCTGATAATGTAACTTCCACAACGACTATACAAGTTGAACTAACATCCAATGTAAATGATAAAGAAACTTTATATAAAGACATTTTACAACCATTAAAAGACCGAAATGATAGTGTGGTAGATAGAGTGCAAGACACTACATTATTGAAGGACAACAAAATTGAAAAATGTGTATTATATTCTAATAACGATGAACTAGTTGTATCTAGCAAAAAAAAAAAAAAGAAATTGATATAAAAGATCCAGCAACGTGGAGTGCAGATAAAATTACTCAACAAGTAAAGTACGAAATCGTTAAGTATAGACCATCAAGAGAGAAATATATTGTTTATCCACTTCGCTTAATTGATGATTCAGAAAGAAAGTTTTCGAATAATTACTACTATAAAAAATTATATAATGGGGAAATTGTGAATAGAAAATGCTTAATTTTTTCAGTTTCAATCGATAAAGTGTTTTGTTTCTGTTGTAAACTTTTTTCAAATTCCAACTCAAATATAAGCACATTGGCCACAGAAGGCACAAATGATTGGAAACATTTGTCAGAAAAGTTAAGTTTACACGAAACCTCACAATCACATATTGACAATGCATATACTTGGTCAGAGTTAAAAATAAGAATTTGTAAAAAAGCAACTGTTGATCATAATCATCAAATGATTATTGAAAAAGAAAAATAATATTGGAAGGACGTTATTAAACGAATAATTGCAGTAATCTATTACTTGGCAAAGTACCATGATGCATTCAGAGGTTCATCAGATACGCTATACACTAATGGTAAATTTCTCGGGCTAATAGAAATGCTGGGTAAATTTGATCCTGTTATTATGAAACATTTGAAACGTATAACAAATAACGAAACTTATGTAAATTACCTTGGACCAAGAATACTAAATAATTTAATCGAATCTATGGCTGCAGAAGTAAAAAAAGAAATTATAATAAAGATAAAATCAGCTAAGTACAATGCTATTATTATGGATTGTACACCTGATGTAAGCCATGAAGAGCAGTTATTAATTATTATAAGAGTTGTAGATATGGACTCAAACAATGAAATGACAGATGTTGAAATAAAAGAGTATTTTATGGATTTTATTAATATTCAATCAACTACGGCAGCGGTTCTCAACCTTTTTATAGTCGCGTACTACCTACACAATTTGAAAATTTTTACGTACCACCTGATCATTTTTTGCTTATTAATAATGTATACGTTTATGTTATATGTATGTACAGAATTTTATTTCATTAGGCATTACAAAATGAGATAATATAAAATAAATATATATATAATAAAGTATTTAATCGAGTATTTAATGCACAGAAAGAAAAAAGTTTATCAAGTGTTTAACTTAGACGAAAATAGTATTACTACTGTTCAAAACTCAAGAAAAGTAATTGTAGAGGAAGGGAAAAAACAGGTTAGAACGATAACCATCAAAATGTGGGAAAATAAAGTCCTAGTCTTTTTAGATAACCATGAGTCGTATTTGTAAATACCAGTCATAGATTACTACAGATATGTTGGAATTGTGTTATTATATCTTTCCCTCCACATTGTTCACACAAAATCTAGTCATACGATATATCTGTGTTTGGTCAATTTAAAAAAATATAAATCAAGAAATAGATTCTTAGATGAAAACCAATCCAGGTAAAAGATTTGCAATTTATGATTTGCCTTCTGTCACCAACAGATCTTGTAAATGCGGCTACTCTAAAAAATATAAAAAATAGTTTTTTGGAGTCTAGAATATGGCCTTTTAACGGAAATGTCTTTACTGAAGAATAATATACTCTAACAATTATTACTGGTATAGTTTTAAATTCAAACTCTGTTTAGAAGACAGTCAACTATAAAATATTATTTAGTTAAAAATAATATAGAAATTCAGGTGTGCAGAAATTTTTTTCGAAAAATATTTTTAGGCACGGTAATTAGTAAGAATGATTCTACAAATATTATAGAAAAGATAAAAGGGGATGCCAAACTTTAACCATAAAGAGACCAAATAGTTAAAAAGAGGCAGTAATGGCACACATATTTTCTTTTCCACAGCACATTCACATTACTGTAAGAAAGATACAGCTAAAGAATATTTAGCAACATATCTGAACTTGGGAATTATGTATGAGATATATAAATCGCAGTGTAAGAACAATAATAGAATACTAGAAAAAGGTTGGCTCTATCATCATGTGTTTAATTCTAAATTTAATATACAGTATGTTTTCACAAGACGCGTAAAGATCCGTGTAATACTTGCTTTAAGTTCATGAATTATGATGAATTACAAAAATCTTTACATCAGGAAAAACATAATATTTATATAAAGAAAAAAATCTTGCATATCAAATTAAAATGAGTTGAAAGAAGAAGCAAAGCAATATTTTACAAAAGGCATTTAGCAGTTTGTAACTTGATAATTTTTGTGTAAATTTTTATGCTATGTTATTGCATGTTGTACAAAAATTTGACATACCAGTGATCATACGACATTTTTTTGAGCCAGGACATTATGTTATGTAATGTGATTCTGTTCACGTGCATATTGAAAATGCAGCAAAAATATGAAAAATTACGATCCATCTGGATGGTATATAGTACCTAGTTCAGAATAGCTTAAAAAATGACGTTATGAGATAAAAAAAAATTTACCAAGTAGTTAAAAATAATTTTGTTGATTTATATAAATGCTTTATAAAAAAATAATATTAATTGGTTCAGAATTTTGTCTTTTTAATATAGAAAATCTGAACACAATAAACTGTTTTTCAATTAAGAATATTAACCATGATAAATATGAGTCATTTTCAATCACTAGACAAACAATAAAAATTAATAATATTGCTAATTACAGTCTGAAATTCGCATATAAAAATGGACCTTTACCACTGGATCCGGCCAAAGTAAAAGATTTGAAAAATGTATGTAAATCTGAAATTATTCAATACCAATACCAGCAGTTTTATTTTAATCTGTTTGGTCATGCTTTAGATAATCCTGAAATCGATTCAGATGAAGATTAAAATAATATGATATTGAATAGTTATATTTTGTTGATTTTACTATTTTTCTTTATTACATTTTTATAAATTATACTGATTTTATATTTATTTGTTGCTTATTGTAATAAAAGTTATAATTACAACAATTTTGTTATTCATTTTAATAATAATATTATTATTTTATAATTGACATATTACCTATATCAATTATAAAACAATAATATATAAGTTGATATTGTAGTTTTAGGAATTAATCAATACATAGAAAATAGTGAGTATCAAAAAACTGAATTCAGATTAGAACCATAAGAACTTATCTACAACATGTACAAAGAAAATCAGCATAAGTCAGTTAAAAAATACAAATTTAGATATTAGTAGAAATATTGATAGAGTACAAGTTAACAGTTAATATTGACACACAATAAAATCATAATGTTTGAAATTTTTTTCCCACATCGATTAAAATAAAATAAAATTTTAATTGCTTTCTTGAAAATTTTAAAATTTGTCAGTATGTTCTTTTAATAATAGACTTTCAATATATAAACATTAAACAACCGTTTATTAAAAAAAAATTTAAACAGAAACATACATAATATTTAAAAAATAAAATTTAACACAGCCACTTTCTAAAAAAAAGTGATTAAGATGTTGAATATACATAATAATAGTATCAATAAATAAATACATATTAATTAATCAACTTCTCGTTGTTAAAATAAACATATATGTAAAAAAATTTAAAATATTAAAATAATTATAAAGTTTTTATTATATTATTATTCGTCAAATTAATTAAAATATTTTTCCTGATTTCCATTTTTAACTACAAAATAATTTGCAAAATTTTAACTTTAAATGCTTAAAAAAAATAAATTGTTTTTATATATCTTTAATACTTTTGAATTACTATCAAAACACAACTTATGAGTACACTTGATAATATGTTATATGAAAAACAGATAAAGCTATGAAAGTAATGATTTAGTATAATACTAATTTAAATTGTTATTGATTTCGAAAGAGAATTTAGTTTAAGCCACAGATATATAAAACAACTAGATAACCGAATCGATCTTGACATTGAAACAAGGCCACAATATGCGAAACTATCAATATTTCCATTATATACACTTATTACAGAAAATATTCATATCATACTGTATAATAACCATAAACAATTCAAAATTTTATATGCTTTTACTTGCAATTGCGAAACCGTCATTTCCATTACGCATAATAATTAATTTGTGATGTTATGGATTTTAAATATTTTAATCATCTTTAATAGTTACCTTTTATATTTATTCAAATATGCTAGCATGGTGTTTCACACATAGCTATGTAAACAGACAAGCAAGACGCTAAAAATCTTTTTTTCACGTAAGTACTTCTTTTACTAAAATAAATTACGTTGTTCTGACTATTTATCACAAATAAATGCTTTTCTACAGATTTCCAATACGAAATCTTCAGCGCAACGTTAAGAGGATAAAAACTGTTGGACGAAAAGTCTTTCTTCCAATCAAAAATTCACGATTGTGTAATAATCTTTTTTTAAAAGTAACTTTAAAACTCCAGTTGGTAGTACCTATAAATTGTTATTGCATGACGATGTTGTACCATCAATATTCAACATTACTGTTATTCAAACACCTAGAAAAATATAATGATCAGAGATTCGTGAACCCATAAATTACAAAGCCAATTACATACTACAGATGATTACTCTACATTAGTTCAAAATGAACCATTATGTCCAAATCTAAAGAGACATTTGTTTTAAAAGTGCTGAAGAAGAATCTTCATTAATCACACCACTTTCCAAATGTAAAAAAAATTATACAACTTTATATAAAAACAACTCCTTCAAATTTGAACTTAAAAATAAAATAAAAACGCAAACTAACACAATTAAACTGTTAAAGCAACAAATTAGATGTAAAGATATTAAAATCAATACTTTAGCAGGTCTTTTTCAGTTACTTAAAGACAAAAAAATATTAGACTTTTAATCTAAAGGACTTATGTAACAAATTTGTGTGGACTCTCTCGAGAATTATTTTCCAACATTCATAAAAATCAAAATATCAACCCAAAAGATAGACATTATACCAAAACTATAAAAGAATATTTGTTTATATTAAATTACTGTTCTCCTATAGCTTATGAATATGCACGGTTAGTTTAGTTCATATTAGTTCTTTTCATAATGCATTTTTTTTATAGTATTTACTGTATAATACTGATAAGTATGATATTCATTATATTTACAGATCAATATTAGTACTTCCTAGTGTAAAATTTCAGTAGTAAATTTGACTAGAATTTACTAATATTAATTCATAACAAATGCTATAATAATTTAAACATACACAGCTCTACAAATTTCATATAATGCATATTTTTAAATATACAATCAAAATGTGTACCGACATTTTGATTTATTAAGATACATTAATAAATAGGTTAACATTATTATTCATTAAGATTTTGATTAACGGATAAGTAAGTAAGTAATAACAATAAAATGGAAACCAAGACATCTCTTTATTTTTTTAAATATTATATATACATTATTATTAATGTAAGTGATATTTAGCATAATCTCCAACAAAAACAAATACATAGTTTCTTATTAGCACTCTAAACATTCATTAAATAAAAATTAAAATAAAAATAAACACTGAATTAGTGTTATTTGAATTCCTTTATAATTTGCAAACTATTTTGACCCTTATGTATTTACACATTTAAATTGATTTAACATTAAATCGACTCAACTTTCAAATCAATCGTTGAACTTAAACTAACAAGGATGTGAGTATTTTCTGAAGGCAAATCATGAAAAACTATAATAATATTATTTTGTTTAAATATAAAATTCCTCATGGCTTTGTCTATAACTGTAGTGTGATAGATAATCCTTTACTTCAATATCTTTCTTCGTTAGTTGGTTTAGTAGGTCTTTAGCTTTTTCCTTGTAACATTGTAATTCAATTGATTGGGTATGGTTTTCTCCATATAAAAAGTTCAGTTTGAAAAAAAAAACGTCAGAAACAAGACATTGCGACATCTTAAACATTTGTATTCATCATTTAAATTATCCATGCATGGGATCAGGAATGGTATTGGAGTGAAGGTATAACATTTTGTACAATAGCCAGATACTAAGTTGATAGAATCATAATTGTCATTTAAATATGGTTCAATACAAATTGGCTTGCAAGGTCCAATACATCGTAAATTAGTCACACCCAAAACTTCTAGATTGTTGACATAAGTAGTATCCACTGTATTTATGTCTGAATTAAATAGCATACAATAAACATCTGAAATTTTAATAGGTAGATTAGTTTCATTTGTGCCATTTGTCTCAACTATACAAAGAGAAGATACCTGAAGAGGCGATCTGTTATCATATTGCTGGACTTGGTTATCAGATAGAGGATTTGGCTTTAAAAATTTTTTAGGCTAATTATTCTTTTGAGCCCTATAATTACTATTCATATTTTTATTGTAAGATGAATAATAACCTCCTTTGTTAATATTATTGTTAGTTTGGTTTGACTTTGATTTTAAATATTCAGGACTTGATGGCGAGTAATAAACATTATCATTACAAGATGATGACTTCGATAGATAATGTTGAGTTGTTGGAATTTGCTTGAATTGTGGATTAACTTTATGGGCTTTTAAATTTGTTGATTTGCCATTAACATATAGTGAAAATATGCCTGACTCGTTAGACTGAATCACTTTTACGTTGCACAAGATTATTTGTTGATCTGATATCAATGAAAGAAAATCCTTACATGGTGTCTTTACTAAAATATCAACGTTATATGAAAAAAGATCAGATTTTGCACCAGTTGTTATTTTATACTTAGAAATATTTTTGAAATAATTAATATTATGAGGATATTTGCGAACTCTGATATAACATTTATCGAAACTTTGTATTCTCAGAAACATAAATTCTTCATCTGTGTATTTTATGATTTTTTTGACATTGCAAATAATAAATAAATACCAGGACCAGTGATTTTAGCTAGATTTTTATTTTGTAACAAATTTGATTTTTCTATAGACAAACCAGTTAACTTCAATAAGATTAGAAGAGTTTTTTATTGGTCGAACTGAAATTAAAAATTTGCAAATAGAAGAATTTGTAGAATTTTGTAATACAAGCCCATCAATTATTAAAATTCTATCTTCTTCATTTAAAGCTTTAATTAAAGTACTAATAAATTCATTTATTTCATTTAGAAGATTATTAAATACTACGTCGACGAGTTGATTATTTAATCTAATTATAGAAAAGATGGCTTCGTGATTTATAACTAATTTATTCACATTAGCTTCCATAAAAACACAATCTAAGCTTTTTGAACTAAAACAGCTATTTTCTAATGATAATTTGTTAATATTTTTAGAAACTATTTCATAAATATTGGTCTTATATTTTATTTTATTAGTCTTGAATAATGTTAAAATATCCTTTTCTGTTTTAAAATACTATGTTTTAATCTGAACATAATTATTGTTATCCTAAAAAAAAAAAAAATTAAATTAAAAAAAAAATTATCTAATACTATTTTAAATTAAATTAAGTTATACAAACATATAATTAAATATTTTTTAAATGCACAATATATAAAATTTTAAATGTCTATTTAATTTTACCAAAATATAGTTAGAAACTAATTTACTATTATATATTTGACAAAATAGATCAATAGATAAAATGTACGACAAAGGGATGCTTTGTCACAAGACTAACAATATAAACAATAATAAGAACTATAATAATAATTATTCATCCTCACCCTGGAAAGTATAATATTCAAAGTTCTAAGAATAGAAACAATAACAATTAATGAGAGCAGTGTATAATATATGTATTATACATGCAATGTTGATGACAAAGTGGTCATATAGAAGACACAATAGAAAGTGAAGAAAAGTAAAGACTATATGGGAATTCATGAAAACAGGATAAAGCATCGTCCTAAGAGTTAACATGAACAAGACAATATGCACGGTGATAACAAGAATGGTAAACCTTTCTGAATTAAGGGATTTGTACTTGTGTGTATATTGTGTAAATCTGTGCGTAGTAAATGATCTGTAATAGATGATATATAGTGCAAGTGACTATAGTGTAAATTGTAAAGGGATTATAGAGCTTTCTCGTACGTGCGTATATATGTCTATAAGTATTATTTATTTTTTATATTTTTTTAAAATTAAAATTTATCTTTTGCCATTTGTCTTGTATTAACTAGTTTCCTGATAATTTTCTGAAACCAAATTTATATTCACTATGAAATTAACTTGAAAACAAGTGTATTCTTTATATTAAATTATTTGTTTTTAATTTCCTTTTATTTCACAAAGTTGGAAATTAATTAGTAAAGATTTTTTTACAAATATTTTATATTATTTAAAATACAAATTTGAGTTCAATACAGTGGTCTTCTACTTTCAGATATAAAAATAGTTATCAGAATCCAACGATTCTACAACGCTTTAGAGTTTTTCCTGTGAAGTTGTTATTGTTGATATAATAATCAATCTTTTCTAAATAGGTATCGGGTAGTAAATTAGCAAAAAGTATTATAATTAAAGTGGCGATTAAAAAACAATTTTCTAATTTTATGATTTCAGAATAACAGAAAATTTGAAAAAAACATAAGATAAACTTGAAAATGAATTGATTGAATTGTATTTAGAGATAGATGGAGAACCTTTAGTTTTAACTAAAATGTCATCGAAAAAGCTAGAAAAGTAATAAAAAAAAATATATATTTCGGTTATCAATATTTATTTAATCATATAAAAAATTATTATTGATGAGATAGGCATTAACTCTATAAGCCATAAGAATTACTCATTTGTTATACAATTATTAATTTATTAGTTATTAATAAATAATAATGTATATTCTTTTAAACTATTAAAGAGAATTATTAAGGAGAATTTCTCCATACTCCACGTATGGCAACATTAATTAAGGTTCTTAAATTAAAAAAAAAAAACAAATTTTGACATATAACCTGGATCGCTAGATGGGACCTATTAAATGTTAAAACATTGGAGTTTGTATAATTTTGTAAAGATTACCAAAATACTTATAATAAAATACTATAATAAATTGCTGAGATTAAATGAAAGTAGAATAAATATGCCGATCCTGGCACCGCAACCCTCAACCCTCAAACCCGCCGCCGCCGCCGCTGAGCCGATCGCGTACGTGCGCGACATATGTCGCCCTCCTTATCACACATTATTTTTATCGGTTATCATTTGTTATCATATGTTATCATATATTTAAAAAATATAATATTATGCGTTAGAATCGAACCGGGAGGGTATGAACGTATCATTATACCTCCTTCCCACCTCAACTCTAACCGGTTGAACAATATAGTCAATACTGCTATATAATATACATAATCATATGAATTTTCTCACAATGTATAATTCCCTCTTATATACTTGGGGAAATAATATACAAAAATGTACATTAAACCTAACCTTGATACATATATACGATCTGCTTATTGTGCCCGACCCGTCGCCAGGATGTCGCACACTAATGATATTAATAACCAATATACTTTTTTATATATAAAATGTCATATTTGCTCGTGTCGCAGACTAATGATATTAATAACCAATATACTTTTTGTATATAAAATGTCATACTCGCTCGTGTCGCCAGGATGTCGCCGACTCATAATGTATATCCCTAAACCACCTCTCACATATCCATATTCAATTCGTCGATAATCAATTAAGAACGTCGCCAGGAACGGTACCATATGTTATTAAATATAAATATTCACACAATACCTTGCAAAAACTCTACCGTCGCCGCCCCGACGTTTGGCGTCGGATTGACAATAAGATACATTTCCTACCATTAGGATTATTCGATATTATTGTGTTTAATAATCGATCAATGAACTAAATGACTATATA
>JACXSJ010004460.1:0-13086 GCA_014851325.1 Pentalonia nigronervosa
ACCCGAAACCGCTATAAATAGCTTTTTTTAAACGAAACACGTAATAATTGTTGATAACGAAAGACGTAATATGTTGTTTGAAGTATTGTGATAAAATACAATGCATTCTACAGCGAAAAAAAGAGCGATTTATTGTAGAAAAGTTAAAAACAAAATGTCATGGGTCTTTTTTGACCCGACGGTACCAGTTAAGGGTTAAGAGAAAAATCAAGTGATATGGCTCATGCTGTACGAAACCATTTCGTACACTAATTTAATTATTTAAGTCAATGATTCATAATATTATATAACATTTTATGAACTTATATTTACGAGGGGCGTTTCAAAAGTCATTGCCACGCCTCTGTAACTGTAGTTGTATCGTACGTAGCGCAACGAACGAGCACGTTTTGTAATCAGTAGTGTTGTACGAGTTTGTGTGCGAAGTTTTAGTTCTATACGTTGAATAGTTTTTTGTCAGTTATTTATAATGTCGGATATTTATAATTTTGCGCTCTGTATGAAGAATATATTCACACAAATCATTTCTGAACTGTTCCCACAAAGATTGAGGTTCAGACGGTTGGCAGAAAACTATGATTATTGCGAATAATTCTCTTAATTTTGAAGGACATTCTTAAAGAGTTGCCTCCGCTAGAGCATTTTTCCATTGCTCGTCATTTTCTAAAAGCCCAAGAGCAAAACAGTTAGCTTTAAAAGTCGCGTAAATGACTCCATCAAAGGCCTTCAAGCTTTCAAATGAAGTAGGACCTTGTACATAATTTAGTAACAATCTTAAATGGAAGCACTCACTTTGATTTGGGTGAATCGTGTAAATTCTACCAATGGTAGTATCCATTTTTATTCCTGGCCAACCTGGAACATCTTTTCCCTGTCTTCTCTTTAACCAGCCTCTGCTATCATCCCAGGTATAATAAGGAACTTCATGATAGAACAGTGTTTTCGCAAAATTATCATGTGAACACAGTTCAAAAAATGCAGTTAGTATTGTTTTTCTTGGATTTTCAATAACTTGATGAAGATTATTAGCATTAAAGAAAACACGCTGTCCATTTTCTAGATGAACAGCCAAGTGCTGAACTGTCGGATCTCTATCATGGATTTCAAAATTGAAAATTCTCCAAAACGCTTCAGAAGTACATATGTATCGACCATTCAAATAATTTGTAATCTCATCGTTTTCACGATTAACAGAAAAAGTAGCTCTATCTGATCCTTTATTAATATATTTACATATGTATTTTATCGCTTTAACCGAATGCCAGTATTCTACGTTAATATGCGCATTAAAGCACTTAGATAGCACTGGACAATACGGTACAACCCAACGGTTGTCAACCACGATATCTGTTTGACCACGAACTTTTAATATTGCAGTATAACCTCCATCATCTGGTGATCTCCGTCGATAAGTCGGATAACCATCATCTCCAGTTTGAGTATCCTTGACCAATTTGTAAGGGTATTTCTTACTATTTTTTCCATTATTCATACATGGCGATCTAATATTTAGCTCGCCGCATGGACCATGAATCATATCTTGCATACTATTTCATAAAGAATAGGATGTCTGTCTTTGTTTGGTGTCTCGGCAGAAATAATTTTATCGATTTCATCTGGCTGAATTTTCGTTTGTAACCACAAAAGAATGTGGCAGTGTGGAAAACCTCGTTTTTGCCATTCAACACTGTAAACATAACAATTTACATCTCCGAAAATATATTTATTTTTTAATACTTGCATAAACTTTTCCATAAAACTTCATGGATGATGGCCATTCCTACATGACCTTCTGTTATGGAAGCGTCGATGTATATGTGTGCTTGCGTTGGAGTAAGGGAGATATTTTCTCTGAATAAGTTCTTAAAGGTTTTAGGGCTTGTTGATTTCTTGGAGAGAATGTGAAGATCAAGATTGATGTTGATTGTGAATAGCCAGTGTGGCACAGAGGGGTTTCGAGAGGTATCATATTTACGAGATCATATCTTTTGTATATATTTTCAAAAAAACTGTACAGGACGAGGTGTGATATTCAGTGGCAGTCTAGACATTCTGGAGGCTAATTTAGACGTTTGCTCTTTCTAACGATCGGCTAATGAGGGAATGCCCGCTAGTGCAAGGATGCTTTGAACAGGACTGGAACGAAAAGCGCCGATGGCGAGTCGAATTCCAGTGTTGTGGATAGGATCCAGTATTTTTAAGTGTGTTGGTTTAGCAGATGAGAAGAGTGGAGCACTATAGTCTAGTTTGGTGAGAATAAAAGCTTTATGTATCTTCATGAGAGTGTGAGACTGGGCTCCTCATGAGGTATGGGCAATTTTTTTGATTATGTTGAGTCTGGGGACAGTCGAGTTCTTTAGATTTGAAATATGAGGGATCCATGTGGCTTTAGCGTCGAAAGTAACTCCTAGGATTTTGATTTTGGGTTGGTTTTTGATGATTTGGTCTCCGATTTTAATGGAAATATTTTGTGATTTCCTCTTAGGACTGAATAATATGAGATTAGTCTTGGCGGGGGAAAAGCGGAAGCCTGATAATTTCGACCAGGACATGAGTTTGTTTGTTGTGCTTTGTAGTTGATTTGAATAGAATCTGAACTGGTACTGCGGCATAAGATGGTGAAATCGTCTGCATATAAATGAGGTATGCAGGGAAATGTTATTCCTTCAGAAATGTCATTGATGGCAATAGTAAAGAGAGTGACGGAGATGGTGGAGCCTTGTGGGACGCCGTTTTCTTGGCAAATTATATCGGAGAGGGTGTTGGAGGTTTTGACTTGAAAAGTGCGGTGACTGAGGAAATTGGTAATGAAGTCAAGCATATTTCCGTTGGAGATGATTTTATTGAGTATGTAGAGTATTCTGGTTCTCCATGCCGTGTCATAAGCTTTCACAATATCGAAGCTGATCATTCCGAGGTTTTGTTTGTTAGTCATTGAAGTTTGGATCTCCTTTTTTATTGTTAACAAGGTGTTGAGGGTACTTCTATGACGACGAAAGCCGTTCTGTATTGGAGATAGAAGATTGTAGTTTTCAAGGAACCATGTTAAACGACGGTTAATAATTTTCTCGAGTAGCTTACATAAAGTGTTTAAGAGCGAGATGGGGCGGTAACTTTCAGCATGAAATTTATTTTTGTTGGGCTTAATAATGGGTATAATATATCCGTGTCTCCATGTATTGGGAAAGACTTTGTTTTCCCAGATAGTGTTGTAAATGGCTAAGAGGTAGTTTTTACTGTTGTTTGGGAAGTTTTTTTATGAAGGAGTAAGGTATCCCATCTGGGCCGGGGCTTTTACTATTGCAATTAGAGAGTGCTTCTTCGAGTTATTCAATCTTCAGTGGCAAGTTGAGTTGGGTTTGTGGTGCGTCAAGGGGGTTGACCATATTAATGGGGTTGTCGTATTGATGAGAATATTGGAGGAAGTCTAGATCATAGTTGGAGTTACTGGAGTTTCCGTAAAATTGAGTTCCGAGAGTATTAGCTACATCTTCAGGGGAGGTAGAAAGAGTGGTGTTAGTAAGAAGTTTATGGGATTGACTCTGTGAGTTCCTTTAATAGATTTGATCTTTTTCCATACGATGGAAGTATCGGTTAGGTTGCTGATGCTATTTACGTAATTTCTCCAGGATGAGGCTTTACTGTTTTTAACAAGGAATCTCGTACGTGCTTTGTGTCTTTTTAAGGTAATAAAATCCTCTTGGGTTTTGATAGTTTGAAAGATTTTTAGGGCTTTGTTTTTTTCTCTAATGGATTTTTTTACATCTTCGTTCCACCATGGGACTCGGGGTCTTAGGGATTTGTGCTGAGATCTTCCGATGGAGATTCTGGCGTTATTCGTAATGAGGGATGTGAAGTCTTCTACAATGGTGTTGATGTTCTCTTTTGAAGGAGGAGGCAGTTTGGTTGTGATTTAAAATTAATATTACGCGTTGCACTACGTGTAGTTAACTTAACTGTGCGTATAAATAAATTACTTTTCATTTATGACGGTCTGTGTCTGTCGGTGCAAAACGGTATAATGAGAATACTCCCTAAAATGTCGGTTCGGTACGGGTCTGTGCGTTCCGGTACCGGTCTGCGAGTGTCGGTTCAGTGTGAATTATCCTTAAAGATAAAAGGAATTAAAATATTGGAGCAAATTATTTGCGCTATCTCGTGATTTGGAAATAGAATTATAACATTCTAAGGCAATACAAATAGTAGCGCCTAAAAATACTGTAATGCAACCGAGTATATAATATTTCTTATCATTAGCCGTCAGAAAATTAGTCACATAGTTATGGTCACCTAACTTCACACTCATGTATTATTGTATAATTATATTACAAACCTACTGTTAACATTTAATCTCCAATACTTTATATCGTACATCCATATCAAAACAGTAACAACTCAAAAAGTTAGTTTTTTTAGTTAAATTTATATTCGGATTCTACAAACGAAATTTCATAGATCAACAAAACAGGTTTATCTTTATCTTCATTATTCTTTGTTAGAGAGCAGTGTAAGTACATTTTGTTGAATGAATGATAACAAGGTACCACCAAAAAAACGGTTGTTATCTTAATTACTCTCCGGACATCAAGCAGAGATCACGGTACGTTAATTAAACAAAGGGGTTTTATTCCGAATTATAACAGTTTTGTTGAAAAAAATTGCATAGTTTTCATGCTTTATTTTTAAATGATACGTTGTTGATGACAATAATTGCTTTAATCTACAATTATTCATTGCTGGATTTCGAGTTGCGACAGTTTTAGTTATTCGGGTAAGTGAAAATATTTATGTTTATTTTGACTTCTTTCAGTTTTAATGAAAAAAATAGTATTATTATTAGTTACATCGGTTTTGCTGAATAGATTTGTTTTTCTTATTAATTCCTATTTCTTTGAAAATAATGCACTTGATAATATAAAGTGAGATAATGCTTTTTAGAGTTTAAATAGATCTTTGAAAACACTGAGGTAAAAATATTGGTTGTTTAGTTCGTAATTGAATATTTTTGAGTTAGTACACTATTGATGGTTATCGAGAGTATATTATAGAGAAATATAATAATATCTATGTTTTAGAAATATGAGCAAACGTGTGCGTTTATTAGTCAGCCTAATATGAGAAAAATATGAGGGAAAAGTCTCATCACAAGGCAAGGAGTTGCAGCCAACTACATCGAGTTCTAGCCCTCCTAATGTTCCTAGAAAAGAAAATGAACAGACTGATTACGTTATTTCTTCGACTCAAAGTGACGGAAGTGACTATGATGATTCAGATAAAGATCCTAATTTTGAGCTGCAAGATAATAAAACAAAATAATTTTTCCTTCTATTGTTCCTTTGTCCTCTTCTTCATCTTCAACTAGTAGTAGCTTTAGCGCTTCATTATTTAGTGACAGCAGTAGTTCTAGTTATGATACTGAAAATAAAAATGTAAATATTTCTCGAAATCCTGCTATGTCTGGAGTTCATGAACAAGAGGTTATTACAGAAGTTAAAAAGGGAAAGAAGAGAGTCAGAAAACCGTCGATGTGGAAATCAAAAGTAGCAAAAGTATTAAGAAATTCAGGTAAAGCCTACCACTCTTTGTCTAAATCAAAGAAACAAGTTACAGAAAGAAAAATTCGTTCTTCCTGTGGAAACAATTGTCGGCTGAGTTGTAAAAACAATTTCGAAGAACCTATAAGGCTTCAACTTTTTAATGCATACTGGGAATTAGCTGATCTTCAAAGACAACTAGAGTTTATAAACTAGTATGACACACACAAGAAATAAAACCAAAATACAGGTATTCCAGCACACAAAATTTGAGGCTAAATACCTCGTTTTATTTTGAAATAAATGGGTCAAAAATCAGGGTTTGCAAGATATTTTTCAAATCCAGTCTTGATTTAAATGAGTTATTAAAACCGCACTTTCTAAAAAAACAGAGTTAGGTGTATTAGAAGGCGAATTTAGAGGCAAACATGGCAATCAACCAACTATAGATCCACAAATTAAACAAAGTGTTTTAGATTTTATAAATTCTATTCCACGGATTGAATCACACTACCTAAGAGCTCAAACGACAAGAGAATTCATAAGTAGTGATAAATGCCTAGCGAATTTATATCGAGATTAAATCAATACGGGAAAATAATGATTTGCCTTTTGCTACGGTGTCAACATTTAACAGGATATTCAATACTGATTTCAATATTTCATTTTTTATTCCAAAAAAAGACCAGTGCGACGTCTGTGAATGTTATAAAAATGCGAATGACGAAGAAAAACAAAAATTATACCAAACCTACGAACAACACCTCAAAGAAAAGACTTTGGCAAGGATAGAAAAAGAAAACGACAAACAAAAATCCGATGGTACCATTGTAGCTGTTTATGACTTGCAAGCTGTTATGCAGGTACCAAAAGGACAAGTATTACTCTTCTTTTACAAATCAAGGATCAATTGCCTGAACTTTACAGTCAGTGACTTAAACGTAAAGAATGTTGTTTGCTACTGATATGGACCAATCAGAGGATGAGGTTTGTGATGGACGAAAAGGAGCTTTGAAATCGTGGTGTTGAAATAAATTGTAAAAACTGTTCAATATTTTTAATGACTGGTTTATTATAATTCAGAAAATCAACTGGCGTGAAGGTGCTCTGTGTAGCCTGGTAGAATCACGTCTGAATTGATGCTGATTCGGGCTGCCTTATATATTGGCTACTCCTCCTATCGGTCCCTACGTCGTCCTAAAGAGATAGCGTTGACCTCATTCGTTCTATCGTGTATGATTGCGCTAGTTCCAGGAAATGCCATCAGCCCACGCTTTGTCGGTGGTGACCACGAGGGGTACTCGGACTGGTGGTATCCTGTTGGAGGTGGAAGGCGCCGATAAAGCTGAACGAAGGCGCCGATAAAGCTGAAGGAGCGCCGGCTGACGGCGTCTTCGATATCGGACTCGACGCCATGACGGAGCTAAGGTACGTGCAGACGAACCTTAACCACTGCAGGGCAGCTCAGGACCTGCTGGGGGAGTTCGTAAGAACGGAGGACATAGCGGTAGCGTTGGTCAGTGAACCGTACGGTGACGGTGGCGCTGGCTGGCACTTCGACTCCACGGGGAGAGCTGCCGTATGTGTCCTCCGTAGCGGATTCACACTCGCTGACGTAGAGACGGGCGACGGGTTCGTAGCAGCTACCGTGGGGACACTGTTCGTGTCTTTAGTTGTTACGCTTTCCCCCCCCCCCCATGTCCGTTGACGAGTTTCAGCAGTTCCTGGGGCGTCTCGAAGCCTCCGTGAGGGAGCACCGCGGCGCGGGAGTCAACCTCATCATCGGGGGAGACTTCAACGCGCGGTCGGTGTCCTGGGGGGACCACCTCACGGACGGCCGGGGAGACGATCTGTCGGAGTTCGCCGAATCTTTGGGTTTGGTCATCATGAACTCAGGGAGGGAACTGACGTTTTTCGGGAGGGGGATGGAGTCCTGCGTGGACGTTACCTTCGCCTCAGAATCTGCCGCTAGAAAGATTCGGGGGTGGACTATGCTTACGGACGTCAAAAACATGAGTGACTACCATCACTTGTTTTTTTCGTATCGCACCGGACGCACGCGCTCGCCTACTCTCAGCGACCCCACGGCGACTGCTAGCGGTCAGCGACATCCGGGTTGGATAACAGCTCGGATGGACGAGGACTTGTTGGCAGCGGCCGTGATCGCAGCGGAGTGGGTTGGCGCGACTCTGCCCGGGGTAGCCCCAGCCATTACCGATGACGCTGAAACCGCAGCCGAGCGGTTAGTGGAGTGCGTTACCGCGGCATGTGACATTGCTCTTCCTCTCCGGAATTCCAACCCCGTGAGGAGGCTGCCAGATTACTGGAGGAATGACACTGTCGCGGCCGCGCGCTCCGAATGCGTTCGACGGAAACGGCTGTGGATCAGGTGTCGCGGACGCGCCAACGACGGTGACGCGTTCGTGGCGATCGTCGAGCGTGGCTACCGTGAGGCTCGAAAGGAGCTGAAGCACCGCATTCGCGAAGCGAAGGCGAAGTGCTGGGCAGAGTTGGTCAGGAGCGTCGACGAGGACCCGTGGGGAAAACCCTACAAGGTCGTCATGAAGAAGCTTTGTGGCCCCCCAGCGACGGCGACGATGGATCCGCGCGAGGTCCGCAACATCGCCACCGTCCTCTTCCCCCAAGGGGACAGAGACCCCCCCACGGGATCTGCCTCGGCGGGGGGCTTGCGGGCTCTTAATTGAGTCTTACCAATCTAATGATCCGGTCCAGATTCCTCCCAAACTTAGTGAGGGAAAAACCGATAAGGACAAGTGCAAAGATACTGCCACCCAAACGTTGACAGGAGAAGGTAATTTGGAGTCTCTCCAGCAGACCGCTACGCTGGTGGGAAAGGTGTTCATAAGATCTTCCTCGGGGACTCAAACCGAGAGATGCCCCTCAAAAAGTGTTGGGACCGAAACTCCTGGATACCTAACATCGGTGGTCCGCGGGACTGCAGGAGGCGTTTACTGACGAGCGTCGTACACTCAATATTGTTGTACGGCGCTCCGACGTGGGCGTCGGACCTCGCATACAACCCGCGGGGCGTCGAGGTTTTGGCAGCGGTCCAGCGCAGGGCCGCCATTGGCGTCGCTAGTGCGTATCGCACTGTCTCCCGCGACGCTGTCACGGTCGTCGCCTGTACCATGCCCATCGACCTGATGGCCTTCGAGCGAGCCGCATCGTTTGAGGCCAGAATGGCGGTGGCGCCGGCAGGGGATGACGAAAGGGGGCCCCTTCCGCCGGACCAACCGCTCAGGGGGAGAACCTTAGGCCTGATGCTGTGAGCCCGGAGAATGCGCCAAGCACCTCCACCAGCGGACAGTGGACGCTGGTGGACGGACGCTCATACCTCCGGACCTACTTCAAAAGTGGGCGACTAGATCTCACGGGGAGTTGTCCTTTCACCTCACCCAGCTTATGACTGGACACGGTTGTTTCAACTGGTACCTCCAGAGGATCAACCGTTCCCCGTCTACCGGATATTTCCATTGCGGACCACCCGACAGCTACGGTGAGGCGGTCGACGACGCTCATCACACCCTCGTTGATTGCGCAGCCTGCAACGAGGACCGTGAGCGCCTCGTCCGCGCGATTGGACCCTTCGACCCGGGTGATCTGGTTTCTCGGATGTTGGCCAGTCCGGCCAACTGGGAGGCGGTGGCCCTGTTCGCGAGGACTGTGAGGACCGCTAAAGAAGAGACCGAACGAAGCAGACAGTTTCAGCAGGGTGTAGCTCCTTCAAGGCGGAGAAGAAGGTAGTCGACGAGCCTTCGGCCGTCGAGCCGTCCGTGAGGCTTTCGGCTGGGGCGACCACGTGTCTACCTGGCCGCGAGGCTCAGGCGCTCCGTGCAAGTAGGACGTCGTTATTTGTAAATTACTGTAAAACATTCTTTGTGAGGGGTTTTTGGAGGGGGATTGTCCCTCCATCGCCCCACCTGATTGAGTAACTTGTTTTGTAATTTTACCAATAAACAATGGCGACCCGCCACCCGAAGTATTGCTTCACGGCGTTTCCGGGTGGCGGGTGTATTGCCGATTTAAAAAAAAAAAAGGTATTAGTAGGGGGTTAGGCTGATTAGAGGGGTTGTTTTTGGTTACATTGGCATAGGTTTTTTCGGAAAGGAGTTCATATTGGAGGAGGTGTTTTCATTAGTAGGTATTATATTAGTATCTGTATGGGTACGATTATCTTGAGCTGAGTATGACTTCTTAGAATTGTGTGCGACTTGGATTTTTTGTAGATTGGGCAACCTCTGTAGTTAGCCTAGTGAGCACCGCTGGAAAGCGCACATTTGGCTGGTAAACTTGCAGGTATTAAACAGACATCTGAGGTATAAGGATCTTCACAGCGAACACATTTCGGGGCACGATTACAGTAGGATTTAGTGTGGCCAAAACTTTTGCAGGGGAGACATTGGATTGGTTGATGATTAGCTCGGGGTTCTTCGATTTTTATTTTTGAATAGAATAAGTGATCGATATTGAATACATCTTTAGCATTGATGTTGGACTCTAAGTCAATGAAAAATAACGGCAAAGATTGTTTGGTGATGCGCTGTAATACATTTGTTATGTTTCGTGGCGTATGCCTGAGAGCTGCGAGTTCGTTTTTGATTTCAGAAATTGGAGTTGAGTGATGAAGGTTTCTAATAACAACTCTGAAGGCTCTCTCTTCTTTGAGTTGGAACGTATGAAAATCGGCTTTGTTAGATTGTAGGAATTTAATCACAGTGCGATAAGAATCAGCAGAGTTAGTGGACAGTTTGATACCATTAATGAAACTTTTGCACATAATAAATGTCAAAAATTTAAAATACTAAAAAATAATATACTTCAAATATAGCAAAATTAATTATTGTGTAAAGTAAACAACTGTGTAAGAAAAACAATGACGTTATACGTCTTTTTTCAATAATTACTCGTTTAACGGTGTGAATAGATACGTTAAACTAAAACCGTTTTTCTTAGAATTTGACACTTTTTTAAGTTCAGAGACTTTATTTTTAAAATGTCGTGCACCATTAGGACAATGTTAGTGCATTGTTTGTTTTCTTTAACTGGCCTCGCACAATTTGGACACAATACAGCTTTCACGCAAAATAATTTTTTTAATATTTTTTTTTTTTATATTTTTAAGTGAGTAAAATCACTGATGACGAAAATTGTAGAAAATAAAATTTTTAACGGTATAAGATATTGATTTGTCTGATAATTGTATCGAAACTAGATTTTAATATACTCATTTAAATGTATAATTTTATATTTTAAGTCGGATATAATCAGTTGAATAATAATAATAAAATATAAAGTCAATATATCAAAAGCTCAAAAATATTATCATATTTAAGCGTAATAATCTAAAATGTGCACTTATATATAATATATTATTATCTATACTATAGATTATATAGTGACAATTTATTATGATAATATTTTTCATATGCACGACCTAGAAAAGAAACTATTAAATTCATACTATACATACATTAAAAAACTGCAATCCGACAATGGGAAGGTCATAATTATTAATAATAATTAACGTTCCACTCATTTGTGTCCTAAAAACCCCAGCATATATGACATGCTCCAAACTTGCCCTTACTATATATAGAGGTGTAGTTTTAGGTGATTGTAAATGGCGCCCGCAGTGACCAAGTAATAAAAATAGTTTAATAAATCGTGCCCGATATGTTTCAGGTATACAATTCAATGTAGTAAATGTCGCCCGGAATTTTTCGGTTTCAAAAATGGATATAGTAAATTGCAACCATAGCATCTAACCTCGAATTTATCGATATCTATTTTATACACTGTTGTATATTTATTTGTTTAAAAGCCAAACGTTTATTGCTTTAATCGTTATGATATTATTAATATCAATGACTTAGGGACTGAATATGCAAAAATAATGTGTCATTACTATATACCGATAATACATAAAAATAATTCAATATACATATCCATTTATATTATTTAATTTAAAATAAAAATTTAATTTTTAATTTTTTTAATAATTTATTTATTGTAAACAAGCTTAAAAATTATTTTTGGAGGACAGTGATGGTCGCCTCTTCGTGGTATTCTCTGTGTGATGCTAAACGGCTATCATAAAAATGATATCTCCGCTGGGCGCAATTTACTATGCAAAAATTTATATCTGTAATCTACTGTGCGCGATTTACGTTTGTCCGTAATTTTTTGTGACTATCCACCGCAACACATCGTGCAGTCATCCGTTGGTCTTATTATGTTATCAGTAGTACATAGGTTTTAAAACACACTTTAATAAAAAAAAAAAATACAACGCTCGGTTAGTCGAATCAATTAAATAATTGTATAATATAATGTATCTATTACAGGGGCGTCATTTGGGGTATTGCAGGGTATGCTTGTGCATACCTAAAATTTATCAAAATGCAATTTGGCCCGGCTATAATTTTTCTGCACCGGGCAAAAATTATTTTTTTTTTTTTTTTATAATTGGTCTTAAGCATCGGTATCTATCATAATATAATGTATATGGCTATAAGCTTCCATATTAGGTATATTGCTTATATTATGTTGAATTTTTAGAACATAGTTGAGCTCAGATAACCTATCTATAGCAACACTGGACTAATTATATAATAGTGGCTAGGGACTGCAGCTAATCACTACGCCCAATAATACAACATGCTAAAATTAAACTGTTGATATTATTATATATGTAATATTAAAATATGATTATGGACTGTGGTTGCGAGTTAACGACAAGTGACAACGTCTGGAACGTCATTACAATTTCTGTAAACTGTACTTCTCAACTCTCCCCGCCAATCAAAATCACAGTAATAGATTGACGACGACATTGCAGTGTTCACCGTGGGAAATTCGGAAGATAACCTTAAAAATAGATTCAATATTATTATTTTATAGTTCCACGTTATAATGTAATTAATTGTCATTTGTCACTCGTCACTCGTCAGTGTGTTTGAAATTTAAAATATCGTGTATTAGTGTTATTTCTTATTATTTAGTTTATTACGTTAAAATTTTGTACTCTTTGTATTAAAACATAATGAATAAACGAAAAGGTGGTGCAACTCGTCTTCGAGAGAAAAATAAAAAACTACTTTTGTCTTTGGCCAATTCTAATATGAAAGTAGATTCGTTTTTTAGAATACAGAGCAGTAAGGTAAGTTAGCCTATACTCAGTATAGTAATAGTCTACCCTACCAATAAACAATAGGTATAAATATAACGTGTACCTAGGTACTAAGTAGTGAAAATCGTAATTTTTTCAGTCTCAAATATCTGGTATTAAAATAGACAAGCAAAATGATTCTTGTAGAAATGTAATAAATAATAATGATGTTGAAATAACTATGCCTACACAAAGTTCTACAATTTCAAATTCATTGATAGATTCATCTGTAAGTAAACTTTTAAAGTATACAATCAATTTTATGTTTAGTTAGTATAATATTATTTATTTTAAAATTGTCATTATTATTATCCTAATAAGTCTTAAAAATTGTTATGATACAAAATAAATATTTTAATAGAA
>JACXSJ010004461.1:0-13054 GCA_014851325.1 Pentalonia nigronervosa
CAAATTTTTGGTCATATAGACGTAGGTAAGTCAGACTGTCAGAGGGCTATATGTTCCCTAAATCTTAAACGCTATCCACGCTTTTGATTTTCATAGTATTATTATTATTATTGATGGGAAATCTTAATGGTTTTATTCTACAATAAATTATGGGGCCTCGCATTTCACAATTTAGATATTGCCTAAGACCTCGCAAATCGTAACGACGGCCCTGATTCTATAAACAATATTAATAATATAGGTATTCCCTTGTCGCGCACGGTCACTAGGCAGTCTTTTACATATAGACACCACAGTCTTATTCAAAGACCGAGACTGGGCACGGAGCCACGGACTTTCCATAGTTCCTTCAATATATAATTTAAATATATATTTCATTAATTTCCCTTTTATAATTGTGAATATATTTGAAAATATAAGAAAACAATGTTTTATAATTTAAATAATATTAACCATATATTTCTCTTATTTTCAAAAAAGGCATTGCCTCCCTTGCCTCCCCGGGAAAACCGCCACCGATGTATTGTAAGTAAGTTGTAATTACTGGTGACGCGATTGTTATTGATTGATTCGTTGATTTATTATAGTTCTATCAACGTTTGTATTTATTATGAGTCAAAATCAAAAGAAAACAGTATAACCAAACATAGATAATATAGTGAAAAAATATTGTACAAAAATAATGATTTATAAATAAAAATAAAATTTAGTAATTTTTATTACAAAATATAGTGATTTAAAATATAAACAAATACAATTGTAAAAAATAAACACTAGCTTCAAATGTACTATAATTCAAATTAAGAAACGTTGGACAGTATGATAATATTTACTATTTGAACAAACTTAGCAAATACATTAAAAACCTTTGGATCTTATCGCGGTATTATATATTATACATATATTATTTATATATTATTACCTACAGCACATAATCAGATTCGAATAAATGAAAATTGGTAGTTTCTTTTGAAAATTATTAAATAAGACACAATAGGCTAATCTAAAGTTTACTCATGATAAAAAAATATATAGAAATACTTCTAATCGTGACTTTGACCGAAAAGGTCATTAGTTAGTATTGCGCGTATTTATCGTAGGTAAATACGGCACTATTATACATATCTTGTGATTATATTTTCGTATGTCACAATTTGGTTTTATCGACAAAACAAAATTGGATGTATAAATTGCAAACATATTTTATTCCATTTAAAATGTATACCAAATAAATCATCAATTTTCAGTAAAAACTCATGGTTATGTGAAAATTGTAACGTCGAGATACTAATGAATAAAAACTTAACTGTATTGAAAAAAATCAAACAAGTTAATTCTGTTATAAATAAAAACAATGAATTGTCAAATACAAAAATCGATTTCCTTCTAAATAGAATAAATTTAATAGTTTAGATAAACTTAATAAATTAGCAGATAAAGTTTCGTTTAATTTTTGTAAAAAACAATAAGTACAATCATATTTTGACCAAATTGATAAATATAGTTCTAAATTTCAAAATGCTGTACAAAACGTAATTGTTTCAAAGTTCTTAATACAAAATCTAACCATATCAATATTCTTTTAAAATAGATCTACCCGAGTCCAAATTAAATTTAATTTATCATATGAATTTATCAAAAAACATAACAATCAATGGTATTCCTACTAACTACTAAAAATTAATTACTTTTTAAATTTGTAAGGTAAAGTATTAAATGTTAATATCAAAGATAAAGACATAAATTCGGTTATTAGAGCAAAATCTACTTTTAATTACTTCTACTACTTACTAATTTATTGTACGTTTTCACGATAAATTAATTAAAGAAAAAATTTTAAATGTATCTAAAATTAGCTTAATGGCAAAAATCTTATCAAATGTAATTATATACATACCAAGTTTTTTAATAATACAATATATTTTATATATTACACAATTTTCGGTTGGAAGGAATTTTTTAAAAAAATCGTGAATACGAAGTCATACGAATCCGTACAAATTCTGTAATAAATATTCACGTAAGAAAATGTTGAAAAAACTTATTTTTAGTTTTTGGGAGTGCTGGAGAAACATTTCCCCCACCCCACCCATAGAAAATTAAATTTTCCGGGCTAACTGGTGTCGTACAAATTCATGCAAATCCCGTGCTAAATATTGACGTTGAGAAATTTAGAATATTAGCAATGGGTGGGGCTAGGGAAATGTACGTGTATAATTGTTGTATTTAGGTAATAACATTTTCACAATATTGAGCTTAGAGACGAAGGATTAATTAACGCGAATTCGTTCGCATCTGCCGCAAATTCGCGTTCGCCGCGATCACGTTGGACATAGCGTAAGGGTTAAACAGCGGGGGCCAGGATGTATTATTGTAAGCTAAAAGTTAAATTATAGAACAAAGTACTACTGTACAAATTAAATACTATGTGAAAATAACATACATTTAGTTACATTACTTACCTAATATATCTACTATGGATACAACAATTATGTCAACATAATTATATGTATAAGCAATATTGTCTATTATAAAATGTCAATTGTCAACATCAATATTAAATACAACTGGTATAACGTATGATACTTATGCAGTATGTGGTTCAAATATATTTTTTCTGATACTTCTCAAAAGAAAGAAAATTAGAGATCTATTTAATGTCAAAAAAGTACTCAACATGTGTAGTTACCAGTGGCGTATTTAGGAATTTTCCAAACAAATTTAAATGGAGAAGCTCCACACCTAGAGACTACCTATTTTTGTTTAACATACCTTTAAATTGCCCAAACTTAGTATAAATATTGCATATATTTTTCAATGCACAATATATAATCATTTATTAATTAGGTAGATCATAAAATAATAAATCATAATATAATATATTATGATAAAAATGTACAAAAAAAAAAAATACTTTTAAGTTTAAATCTATAAAATATTTATTTTATTACATATAAAAATAACATTTTCAATGTAGAAGACAGAACAACTTAAACATTAATGCCAACGTCCAACAGGCAACAATTTAATAAGATATGTAGGTAATCATAGTATATAGGTGCATAGTATATTAGTGCATTACATATCATTACAATAAAAAAAAACTAATATATAATTAATATACAAAATTGAGATATTTAGGTATGTAATAGGTACTTAATTTTAATATCAGCATATTAACATAAATAAAACTTATTTTATTTTTACACATTTATTTCATGACATAATGTTATTATAATGATGTTATATATATTATCAACAAAATGGAATTGAAATAAGTATGGCCTAAATAAAAATAATAAAGACAGCGCCTATATTTAGTAACTAGTATTAGTTTTAATTATATTTAATAAGAATGTAATAAGTACTAAGTATTATAAATAGTTATGTAACAATATTATAAATATGCTACATGACACCTATGTATCAACTGCTGACTGATACAATAATATTAATACACACGTTTAATTGTAAGGCCTATCGCCAACACACACCATGTATAATATAGTTAGTTCGACAAACACCGCCGACAGGAGCGAACCCACCGTACCTATACATATTAACAGCTATCTTAAAGAACAGTAAAGTACTTTTTAATATATAATAATTATTCTAGATATAAAAACTAAACATGTCTTTTATTGATAAACACCTCATTCATAAGTGTTCTAACCTCCAGATACGGAAAACTTATCCATAAGGAATAGAAAACCTTCCCTGGATAACTAATATCGTAACAAGGTTCCCCGACCACGTTGCATATTTGGTGGAAACGCCGAATGTTTGGACACTTATATGTACAAAGTTATCAATACAGGTAGATTCCGTTTGGTTTATATATCTCTGTGTTAGTAACGTAGTTTATATATTAATATGTTTTTTATCTTTATATGTGAAACAAAAATACGATTGTCTGGCCATTGAAAGTCGTGCATTTTATTTTAAAAAAATTAATTTTTCTTTTTTTACATATGGATAAATAATATTTAATTTTTTTTCAAAAATTAACTCGTTCATTAACATATTATAGAATATAATTATACATTATATTAGAAATTAAAGTAATAGAGAGTAAGACGAGTATAAGTATTTATAAATTAAAAATGAAATATTGTATTTACGAGGAAAAGAGAAAATATTTTATTTTTGGATCTAGAATTTTAAAATGGCAGCTAATCATTATTTTTCGCCCGGTATATTTAATGGAACACAAGACGAATGTGTATTGGAATTTTTTAAAAATTTTGAATTAATGGTAAAGGCAAACGGATGGAAAAATAAGACAAAGTTAGTATATTTACCGCTATATTTAAAAGGATCGGCGTATAAACTATTTAAAATTATTGATTCAGAAACTAAATTGTCGTTTGAAAAAAATATCTTTAAATTTAAAGAAAATTTCGCGTCACACTCGAGACCAAAAATGTTAAGAAATAAATTAAGAAACAGAAATTTAAAATCTAGTGAATCCATTGAGGAGTTTTAGATAGATATAAATTTTTGGATAAATGAAACAAACAAAGCGATGACTGAATCGGAAAAATTGATTTGATCTTAGATGCATTATCACCTGACTATTATAATGTGATTGGGATGTTAAAAAATAATAACTTGTTAGAATTAGAAAATAATTTAAAACGGAGTATACAAAATCAAGAGCTCGCGAGTTAGAAGAAAAAGCAAAATTAGAAAATAATACGTATTATTCAAATTTTAATAATAATTCTATGAAATATAATAGTGATAATTATAACTACGATAACTATAACAATCGTGGTTATAGACGAAACAATAACTACAGAATCTACAATAGACCTAGATTTAATTATAAACCGTCATTTCTTGAACAACAATATAATAATAAGTATAATGTTCCTAATTTTAATGATAGAAATAACAATAATAATATTAATTATAATAATGGCGCTAATTTAAATGGTTATAATAATAATAACAATAATTTTAACAAACTTAATAATTGTCATAACTTTAATAAAAACCACAGGTATAACGACGATAACAGTTTCAATAATATGCGCATGCAAAATAGTAACAAAAAAATACATTACAATAATCAAAATCGACGCCATCAAAGTCAAAATAAGAATTTTAATGAAAACTTTTCAAAGACTAAAATAGTTAGCTATTTTATTGCGGGTTACCGGGTCACACGCGCTCGTCATGTGCCACGTCAAAAAACTTCAAATGAAACACTTAACTAGGTGTGCTTTTAACATTGTAAAAAAACCTAGGATACTAACAGAAGTTAGAGGGGATTTGTATAATCTACTACTATAATACCAAATTGTCAAAAAGCAATGTTATTTATATATGATATTAAAGTGCCTTTAGTCATAAGTGTAATATAAATAAATTATTTTTATAAAAACACGGCAAAATATTGCTAAGTTATCGGCTGTAGCAACATTATATTAACATTATATTAACATTCTTGCAATGTTATAGAAACATGTTTCCAAGACGTTGAGATATTATATTTCATATTTTAGGATGTTGATATGTAAACATAAAATAACGTTACAATATAACGGGTGATAACAGATACACGATGCTTAACAAACATTTGTGTGCGCTGTTAACGTTGCAATTTAAATTATACAGTACTACGACGTTTTGAAACATTGAATGCATAGTGGGAGGTGCACCAATCCGTAACACGCCGTGCCAAGGAAAGTAGAGTCATACCGAGCGATTCCGAGCCAAACAGCGCTGTTCTATGTTGAGCTAGGTTGAGTCCGGCTACTGAACTCACCTGTATTTATTAAATCAAACTGTGGGGACTATTGTTATTATTATCAGCATAATTCTCGCGACCTTTGATTTCACTCGACTAAAACACACCGGCAAACACTCTAATATTTAGTATAATGGGGGGGGGGGGGGGGGCGGTGACAACGAAAGAACATTCAAGTAAAGACTGTTTATTTAAACCACATATCCTTATATATTGTTGAAGTGACTCATTAACTGACAATTTTTTTTTTTAATCTGTTTATCAAACATAAAAAAATACCATTTATAGATAAAATATTTTGTTATGTTTTTTGGCCCGAACCAGTTAAAATAAGTTTAAAATGCAGATGTAGAGCACTTTTTCTGAACCTTCGACCAGAAGTAAATCGAAATGACTATCCTCCTATTTTTCGAAAACTGTAATTGAATACACTACACTCACTCTCTCGCCGTCCTTATCCAATTACACCTCTTACCCTTCCAACTACTTAAGCCCTTACAAGATTTTAAACCATATACGATTTTTTATGAACCCCCCCCCCTATTTCGTCATCACGAATTTCCGAAACTGGTGTTGGGTAGGTTATCCCGGAAAAATCGTATCGATACGCCTCATCATAATAATTTTGACTCACTTGACTGCGATTTTAATTATGCTTCGTAAAATTCCTTGCAAGAACACTTGAAACAGTCATCGTCGATATTTATAGGCTTAATGGCGGCCTTTCTCAGCAAGATATTTTGTGGGAGCTTGATGTATGAAGACCCTCATACAGGGATATTATTATGAACACTTAACAGTAACCCATTGATACTAGACAGCGTGAAGCCTGACCTTTTTTTAACATAGCTACTCTCCTTCAACATGAGTGCTACCAAATCCTCGTCGACCATCATACTCACATCACTAAAGCTATAAGCCTCCCTCAACACTGTTTTAAATGACCTATTCTCAGGCGGTAATTCATTATGTACATATACTCCCTTCAACTTCATATAATATTTTATTGGGTTAATACAAACGCAATAATTAATTTTATTAAACAACTCGATTTGTATTGATTCTAAAAACGTCCGATAAGTCACACAGTTATCGGTATTAGCCCTATAATATGAGACTATGGTCCTATCTACAGAAGATTTCACCTCGACAAAACCCAGCGTATTAACTGATTCTATGCGGGTTTTTTTACACTTTACGATGTTACACGCAGAATTGATTTTAACGCGTTTGGCTGGTGTGACGTGAGCAGTGGAATTTTGCAGTGAAACAATATCATGCAAAGTTGACGTGTATGGCATTGAATTATCCGTAATGTGTGGATCTAATAATAATGTTAATAATTATTATTGTCATCCGTATTTTATACAATATAATAGTAATTACTACTTACTTAATAACTGCTGCCTGGCCGTAATACCTACAGCCGAATTGTATTCATCACTATATTTGTAGAAACCTATTGAGAAAAAATAATATGTACTAATTATAGTGTTAGCCGTCAGAGGCTGGTGGTAAATAAATTGTAGTATGGGCTAATATTCAATTAAAAAACCGTTATGGTAACAAAATTCGATCATAAAAACATATCTTTGTACTTCCTATTTTTCTCAGCCCTCATTTATCATGTAAACATAAATTTGAGAAGTTCTTCTATACAAATACTTTCAAGATTTTTTTAAACCAATTATATTTGCATTTAAAATTTTTAAAATTGTAATAAGTTCATATAAAAAAGACAATAAAAGATATCAAAAATCCGAATTGCAGTTGTCTAAAAATCATATTTCTACAATTAATGAGGGCTGAGGAAAATGGAAAATATAAAAACCTGTTTACGATAAGAAAAATTACAAATTTACGTTAGTCATGGCTACATGAACATGTTAATGGCTACACCTCGCGAACATAAGCAACATTACCGTACCGTAGTTAAAACCGGTTATCCATCTTAGCTGCGCATGGTTTATAAATACCCAAATTGTCATTAATTCATTGTTATTAATACTATATTTTACTCAAAATAAATGTACAAATCGATATCGTTATAAATAGCCAGGAAATGCACAATTTAAATATATTTTTTTTTTTATGTAAGACATTTTTTGCTGAAACTAGTAATTCAATTATCGAAATGAAATTTTTTAAATATTAACCAGTATAAGTATAACAAAAAAAAATCTGGGCAAGTGGGTATACCGCTCTGTGGTATATTGGGTATTATGTGGGTCACTGTTATGGATGTGTTAAATTTGAATTTAATGATATAAAATCATTGTATACGAAAAACATTTTTGAGTGTAGACCGTTTGTCAGCCCAATTGCTAATTGTATTTCATGATATTATTGGCATGTTTAAAATAATTTATTTCCGAAAACATTACATTTGAAAATGTCAATCTGTACATAATGTAAAACAATGTTATACTTAAAAATTACACATGAATAATATTTTTAAATTATAACGAAAAAACTAATATCGTTATTCTTTGTGTACATTTTAATTTAAAATATTTATAAAAAACAACTATGTTAATATAATTTTTAGATTTTATGATTACACTAATTACTATTTACGATTAACCACATATTAAATTTTCAACTACAAGATAATTTGCAAATTTTAGAGATTTTGAAGTATTTTGTCGAAATTTCAACTTAAGACATTATAACAAATTATTGTGAATTTACGCTCGACATTTTTTTTTTTTTTATAGTGCTAAAAATAGTTTCACCAAAATACTGATTTTGTCAAGAACTAATTTACGTACACATTTTTGTTTTACCTCATTTAACAATAAAAATAAACAAACAAAAAAATATAACTAAATTCTTGCATTGTTCCACTTATAATCTAAAAACTAAAAAAAATCTATACCTACGTCCTATTTCTATAATATGAGAATATAAAATGGTAGCAAAATATATCCAAACTCAAGCTTATAATATTTTTAAAACTATATAAATATACTAAAAGTAGTACTCTATGCATAAAATAAATTGTGTAGTGTTAAAAAACTATTGATATTTTAAATACCGTTTTAGATTCTGAGCACAGCGATGAATATATATTATAATATATATTATATTATATATATTGCTGCGGGTTTTACATTGATATGTTATTATTTTTTCTCTTTTGTCTATGTACACAGTAAGTCATAAATATTAGAAATAATGCTTCAATTTTCAACTTCAGTAATTTTTCTGGTTTGAAAATTTATCTAGTTGATGCATTTGAAAGGTAATTTTTGAATATTCCTACTAGTTTTCAAAACCGTCAGAAATACAAAAACAAATTAAAAACAAATGAGAATTTTTATGCATAACTAATTTTTGACAAAATTAATTTTGCTTTTTGGTGCGTCACTAAATAAATAATAATCGTAGATACATGCAATTCAGACCAAAAGTTTATATCAGCATTTTTTTATATACCATACAATTTTCAAAATATTTTGACTCTTTATGAATTATTTATAGACATAAGAAATGTTCAATTTTTTTTTATATTGCGAAAAAAATGTCTTTGCTCAGTCGAAAACTTGAAAATTTAACACAATATTTCTCATAAAATGTTATAAATGTAATTTAAAAAAAATTGAGCATAAGTTCATAATATTTTTTTATTAGCCTCTATAATATTATGGGACAAAACGTCTGACAAAATTCATAAAAATCACGAAAATTTGTAAATTATTTGGAGTTTGAAATTCATAAAAAATTTTCCTTTTATAGTTAAGATTTATAAATGCCATACAAGATTCTCCATAGATTTCACTATATTTAATAAAAAAAAAATGTTTACTTGAAATTCATAATAATTTTTATGAGCGTTTGAAATGAGTCATTGAATATTAACCCGTAAACTAACGATTTCTCATGAACAATTTTATTATTTTTCTTTAATTCAATTTTTTTTTTTTTGGGAGGGGGGTACTTTTTCTATTAATATCAATAAAAAACATTTAGTTGGGTTAAGAACCTTGAAATTTTAATACAAGGTGCCTCATGAGTCATAATAGCCGTTTAAAAATATTATGGATAATTATAATTTTTTTTTTTATATAGACATTTAAAATTCAAATTTTGACAAAATTCATAAAAAACTGGAAAATGTTTAAATTATTTTATAGATAAAAATGTATTAAATGTTAAATTTTAATAGATAAGGAGTGAACATTTAAAACATCGTTATTGATAAGTAGTTATTATCCAAACAATAAAATTAAAAAAATTAATTAAATTTGATTTTTTTTTTTTTATATACATTTAAAGTTTAAATTTTTGACAAAATTAAATATTTAAACGAAGAATATAATGATGATGCATTTATTTTGTTATAATTTAAAAATATTAAATGTGAGTATTTGAAACTTTTCAAGTTTATTATTATAATTATTATATTATGCACAGAGTATACATAAAATTAAATTTTCAAATTTAATATTTTCGTTAATGATATTATTATAATTAATTAACTGTGTTATGAATAGTAAAATAAATTATTCAAATAGTAATAATATCATAAAATATATCTATAGTAATGTGTGCTATTTTTTTTATAACAGATCATCTTCGATCAAAATCGTTTTTTATCATCTTGTTCATTAATCATATTATGCATCATATGTACAGTCATGAAGTTCTTATAAAAATACTTAACCACCAGTATCGATATCCTATTTTTTTGATTACCACACAATAGTCGATAAAATACGAGTATACGACATACGTTTATAGGGAAAATCTAAATAAACTCAATGTTAAAAATAAGAAATAATTCAGTGGCACTGATTCCTGTAATATGACTATATTATAGGAAATTAATGTTAGCGAATAATTAACGTGATATTAACGATTATTTATATAATCTAAGGAATAGCCGTTCGCATAATGAAATTTATGATTGAATAGCATTATTTGAATAATTTGTATTCGAATTATTATTTAAATAGATTGTGCAGGTTATTCATATGATCATATTACTTATTCATCAATGATATTGAACAAATTTAGAATTATTAATCACCGGCGCTCAGAAAGCGTCGCTAATCCGATATCTGCATAATATTAAAATAACGAACAAAATTCTTACCATGTAGATTCATAACGTGATCCATCAGATAATCCCGACGAATAAATATCTGCATGCATTTGCCACACGTAAATGTGGTATTTCCATGACGCGATTTGAAATGCCTGATCAAGTTACATTTCGTGGAAAACATTTTCCCGCAGACATCGCACGTGGACATTTTAACAAAAACTACAGTAATATAAAAAAAATGTGAAAATCACTAGTAGCGACCACGAAAATATTACGAATAGCGACTGTTTAACGGTAACTATGAGAGACTATTGTATAATATCGTAAGACTATAATATTATATAAAAATAAATAAATATTATTTATAAAATATTATAAAGCCTTTGCCGCCGAATTGTATTATAAACAATATTCGTTTTACGAGTTCGTGTCGCACAACCGTAATTTAACAACGTCGACGATGTTATGCGCGCTAATCACAAAAGCACAATGTGATATGCATGTCTGGGAGCAGATAGGTCAAGTCTGAGCCGAGCCGCTCCGAGCCATACCGAGTGGCGTCGCGGCGACAGCATCATTCAGCTGTGGGACATGTCTTCGCATGTTATTTTATCGAAAGTCATATTTTCAAATGACGATTGCAATAAAAGTCATTTTGTTCGAAAAGCAATGTAATTGAAAAATTATTTAGCACCTATCTATTATTTAGCCCCTGCCGATTTCGTTTAAGTATAGTGATGTGTGTGCGGAACGCATAGGTATTAAAGTTAAAGCGTTATGTATATTCTTGTTCAGCTAGAGAAGACGCTACGGACAATAAAAGTGATGGGGTATCAATTTATTTAAAAATGATAAGTTTTCGGACACTTTTCTGTTAGCTAAGGTGCTTAAGAGGTCGTCACAGTAAAAGTGAAACGTATACAACACTCCAGAGATGGCGTTGTGCGCCGTATCGCCGCCGCCGCGGCAGGCCGTAACCACGCCCACTTTCTCTGTTTTCGGGGTCCACGCATTGTAGTCGCGGGAGAGACACATTATTATTCTATAGACCGTTGCGTTGTACTTTTTGCGTCAATGCCGTAAAAACGAGTTCAATTGTTTTGTTCTTATAATATGCTATGAAAATTGAACGTTTTATAAATTTTTGTCAACATTTTAACTTACAATACAGAAATTCTGTTAATGAATACTTATAATATAGTAACATGTTGCCAATGTATTTGGGACATTTTTGATTGGTATAAGAACAACTAATTGTATATAATATGAACAAACAACAAGTCAAAAAGAATATATTTAATTTAATACAAGTTGATATTATATAATGTAGGTACATATACTATAATATAGTCTATTATGCACATTTTATGATAATTTAATATTATATAGTTACCTACTTATAAAAATAAAAATTATAATAGTATATACTGTATTATAGGTATAAGGTATAGTATAACTTATATATAAGAGTATAATAATAATATAATACATAAATAAACATCAATATTTTCAAAAAATAAAAACGTAGATACCTATAATATTTAACATTATATTATATTTTATATTACCTATATTACCTTTATTTTTTTTTAAGTTAACTTTCCATATTTTCCAATATATGTGGAGGTTCTCTTATATCATCTAAAAGTAACCGTTTGCCGTATTTCGGATTTACTATTTCTGGCAATAAACAATGCATGTAGAAACAAAAAAAATTGAATAATATGTATTATTATTTATTGCGGTATTTAAATATAATATAAATGTTTCTCACGTTTCTAATTATTTAACTATTTTCTGTGACCAAAATGTCTCATTGTATGCAATTTTTTGAATTTCAGTTCAATTAGCCGAGTGTACAACAAAATAACAAAAATTTTTTTGACAAATGTGCATTTGGCCTTGCACTTGAAAATAATAATGAATGTCAGGTTTTAATTCCATTTTGTTTTCTACGATTCGGCAATAAGGCACCTACATTTTTCAAAAATAAAATACAAATATTTTAGTCAATAGTAGCTTTGTTAGTTACAATGATGCATAGGTTATAACCAGGGCTCGTAAGTTCATGCACTAAAAAATGCATAAATAAGCATGCATTCATGCACTAAAAGTTGGCAAAATATGCATTAAAACATGCATTAAAAAGTTCGATAATATGCATTTATATGCCCTAATATTTTTAAATTATGCACTCAAAATATGCATTGTGTAAAAAAATCATGAGCAAATTTTAAAATAATAACTAA
>JACXSJ010004462.1:0-13047 GCA_014851325.1 Pentalonia nigronervosa
TAAGTATCAAAAGGTGACAATATAAATAAAAAATGAAATTAATGTATGTGAAATAATATTTCATGAACCTGTATTTCAATATGTTTTATTCATTATGTGTTACCTATAACATATTTGGTGCAATAACCAGATACGTCTTGGACGTATTCTGTTATTGCCCCTAAAAAAATCCAATATTTAAACATTATGGTAATTATTGCGTTTATTTTAATAAATAATTAAAGTTTGCTAATTATGTTATTATGCGAAATAGATAATGTATCAACCAATATTATAATACTTCAACATTAAAATTTTTTTCAAATACACATATAAAAATATGTTCTTTGTGTCTCCTGGAAAATTGTAAATTTGGACGTATCTCGTTATTGCACCGGGGCCTTCAATTGTGTTGAGGAGTCAACAGGTAATATTTTCTTTTTGGATGCTCCTGGGGGCACTGGAAAAACATTTATTATTAATTTGTTGTTAGCAAAAATCCGATCATCCGGTAAAATTGCTATAGGTGTGGCATCATCGGGAATAGCATCAACGTTAATCCACGAAGGTAAGACTGCACATTCAATGTTCAAGCTACCAATAGACTTAAATATTACCAATACCCCAGTTTGTAATATAAAAAAAATTCACCATTAGCCAAAGTATTAATTGATTGTGTACTAATTGTGTAGGATGAGTGCACAATGGCTCATAAATAGGGCGTAGAGGCTTTAGATCGAACATTACGGGATATTCGGTCATCAGATAAAACTATGGGAGGCATCACATTAGTATTTGCGAGAGATTTTAGACAAACATTACCGGTTGTTTCACGGGGAACACGATCTGATCAAATAAATGCGAGCCTAAAATCATCTACGATTTGGTTGAAAGTAAAAAAAATGTCTCTTACTGTAAATATGCGAACCAAATTAACAGGAGATATATACGCAGGAGAATTTTCTACATTACTCTTAAATATTGGTAGTGGAACTGTAAATGATAAGGATGGGTACATAACAATTGTAAAAAAACTAGCGGTATCGACAAATTCGTTGGAACAACTGATACAAAATGTGTACCAAGATATTGGAAATTTGAAAAATCTGAATAGTGAATGGTTATGCGAACGCGTTATTTTAACAACTACTAATAACCGAGCTGACACAATAAACTCACTAATAGTTAGTGGATTTCAAGCAATAGAAATGGATTACTTTTCTATCGATACAGTCATTGATAGTGAAGAATCGATACATTTTCCTACAGAGTTCATAAATTTACAAACACTATCTGGTATGCCTCCTCATAAAATATCACTGAAGGTGGGGGTTCCAATCATATTATTGAGAAATTTGAATTCTCCTAGATTATGTAATGGGACTAGGCTTCGTGTCACCTCTCTTACAAAAAATGTAATCGAAGTTGAAATTTTGACAGGATGTGCTAAGGGAGAAAAAATATTTTTACCGAAAATACCATTATACCCCAACGATTTTCCAGTTAAGTTTAAAAGAGTTCAGTTTCCAATAAAAGTCTGTTTTGCAATGACAATTAACAAAGCTCAAGGTCAGACTTTAACTTATTGTGGTGTAGATTTGGAAAATAACTGTTTCTCACATGGACAATTGTATGTGGCATTTTCTAGAGTTGGAAGACCTGACCATTTGTACGTTTATGCACCACAAAATAAAACCCTAAATGTGGTATACCAAGAGGTTTTGACTTAAGCCATATTAGAATTGAGCAACTACGTATCATTTGTAAATATTCATAAAAAAGTTATATATAATCATAGAATCATTTTTTAATATTATTATTATTATTATTATTTTGTCTTTAAAATTCAGCAACTACTACTATTTAGCACTTGATAGCATTAAGTAAAATACATTTTTTTCTTCTTTAAAACACAACAATTTTTGTTGATTTAAGTATTTTATTTTAATAAAACAAAAACTACACACGGGCGAAGCCGGGTAATTCAGCTAGTATATCATACTTTTACATAATTAGACATGTTCGACTTTATCCAACACATCAACACAATAGTCATTATTGCTGTAATCATACATCATTATATTATTATCTAAGAATTAAATATTTTTTTTTAAAACACTATATTTATATTATATGATTAAATAAATAAATATTTTGAACTGGAGTTTCATTTTGTATAGTTATATTAGCTGGAAACATTTGAGCATATAAAGTATCTAAAATAAGATTGTACAGTGTTAGATTATACATATTATATTGAAATATTCATTTATATAATCGATCACGTGTGACAGTGGCGCAACTAGGATTATTCCGAGGGGGGTGTCCACCTAATTAAAATACCCCTCCCCGTAACATATTTCTAAATACGTTTCTGGTATCTATTTTTCGATAAACTAAAAATGCATAATATCACAGATATAAATCTTAAATTATTTATATATTTTCAAATGTTTGTTTAAAAGCTTAAACATATTATATTTTGTAATATATTTATAAAGAATTACAAATATAACTACTTCAATAAAAATTACAATCAACATATATAATCATTTTATTGCTACAAAATCTAAATATATTTTATATTACAAAATCTAATCAACTTTTTTTCTCGGTTAACTGTTTAATAATTTCATATGTAGTAACTGTAATTTCGCGGAGAATATTCAAAGCTGCTTATCCATTAATTCTAAATGCTGATATAGAGTTTCTGAGGTAAGTTTTAATTCTTTTTAAAGTTGAAAATGATCGTTCAGCTTCATGTGAAGTTACAGGTAACGTTAAAAGAATTTTCAACAATTTATAAATGTTGGGATATAGATCAATATTGCAATTATCAATTGCTTCAATAGCAATAACCATTTTTTAATTGGTTTTGACACTTAATTTAAAAACTTGATGATGTCAAATTTTTACTTCAGCTAAAACGTTTGATGAATTTTCTACATCGTTTGCTAAAATTCCTCTAAATTTTTTATTATTATTTTTTTTTTGTTCAGTAAGAGGTGCAATCGAAAAAAGCAATTGAAAACCTTGAATAATTTCATTGTGATTAATAAATCTGTCATTTAACTGACTTATAAATGAATCTAAAAAAGGTATAAATTAAAAATACTTTAAAATAATCTTGAACTGTATTATTGGGAGTATTCTGACCATAAATGTGTCTTTTTGTAATTCTTGGAATTTTAATTTCAAAATCTGAATTTTTTAATTTTCTTTGAAGTTCTTCAAAACATTTTAAAAATTTTTCATCGACATTATTCCTAATTTGAATTTATTTGAAGTACCACATTGTTGACATATTCTAGAGCTTGAATAAAATTTATGTTAGGTTTTTGTAAGTATTTGCATAAAGATACAATATACCGAAATATTATTTTTCAAACGATAAGACATACATTAAATTCACATTTTTATTAAAGCTATAAATAATATATAAGCTTTAGTTGATGTTTCATTGTCTGGCCAACTAGTCATTTCTTCTAAACATGAATGGACAGCTGGAAGAAGTTGGTCAAACACTTCTACTGAGTCGTGCCTTTCAACCCATCTTGTCGTAAATAATCGTTTTAGTTTTTCTTTACGAGTCCCTTCTTGATTCAATTCATTGACATGTTTTGAAAATGCAGCTTGTCTCTTTGGAGTATTTATAAATACAAAAGCTTTTACAATTGTACCCATAATATTTCGAATGCATTGTAAACCACAAGCATAAGTTATAGTAAATTTAAACTATGTGCACTGCAATGAACAATTATAACTGTTTTATATTATTTTTTTTATGCATGGTTGTACACCATTGAATCTTCCACTGCCAGTTAGGTTAAGTGAGGTTAAGTTAGGTTAGGTTGCAGCTCCACCCCCCCCCCCCCGACGAGAACCACTTTGTCATTGTAGGGGGGCTTAAGTTCCTCGTCGACTCCTCGAGCTACGCCGGCAGGAACTTCCACACCGGAAGTTCGCGAACGAGGGGAGCAATCATGAGGTTCCCAAGGGGAAGGGCAGGCTCTTCAGCCTTGACCGGCAGCCGTCCTAGATGAAGGTAACATTGATCCCAAATCCCCCTGGCGGTAGGGCTAAAACGCAAAGGAGAGACACCCTTTAAAAAACTATAAATGGACATTAACGACAGAAATTTAGTTACTGCACCAGGGGATTCAGACCCCTAGGTTCCGGCAGTAGTAGGTGGATCCGATGTAAAACCCGGGTCCAACGTAGCGGGCCTACTACAGTTGTCATCTTGCGACCGCGAGAGTATGGGGGTGGTCAGTCTAGCCCCCATATCTCAAAATGAGACTAGCGCTGTGGCGGCATCACCGTCTAAAATCGCCTCTACTAGTATTAGCGATTTAATACTTGCGATGAAGTCCTTGGGTGGTATGTTGAGAGATCAGGATGAAGGGCTTCTCAAACTTCGCCAGAATGCTGCGGAATTAGAATTCGCAGCAAAGAAAACTCATAGCCCGGTGGTGGTCAGTATCATAACGTAATATTCCTACTTCCAAAGATTGACCATTAATTTCTTGGAGCAAATTGTTGACTTTCATAACTAGTGAACCTTGAGCTTTCTCTAATTCGGTAATAGTAGAATTAACATTTGAGATTACCGATTGCATGATATGTACTTGGGTTTCTAATAAACGAGCAAAATGTGAGTTAGTGCCTTCTAAGTCTTTTTTTTTGTGTAGAAAAGAGTAAATTTGCTACACGACCTATTAAGTTAATTAATCCCCGTTTAAAACGTACATGATCTGATTTAGGTTGTTCAATCGCTCTAAGTACATGTTTTCCTGTACACGCGTGGTTCTTTAATAAAACCATATCACCTACATTTATGGAAATTTCATGTTGAGTTTCATCGTATTGTGTTTTTACTTTGTGATTTTTATCTTGTAACCGTTCTCGGGCCACTGCAGATGACTCTTGTAAGTTAAGTTCGAGTTCTGAAATATAATCATCGTAGTTGTAACACGGTTGTGGTGTTTTGTTCAAAGTATGAGGTATGTCTACGGTAAATCCAAAGACTAACTCGTAGGGTTGGAAACCTGTGGATGTATGAGGAGTACTGTTATAAACTAACATGGCGTATGCAGTATACTCATCCCAATTTCCTCTTTTGTCATCAACATAATGTTTGAGGTATTCCGCCAGGGTTCTATGAGATCCTTCTAACGATTCATTTGATTGCGAATGGTACCCCGTGGTATGGATTTTTTTGATTTTCTTTAGTTTACAACAATTTGAGAACATTTTGCTCATAAAGTCTCTATCTTGATCAGTAACTACAGACTGAGAAATGCCATGAAGACAAATAAAATGTTCTACAAATGCTTTAGTGATGGTATTAGCTGTATGGTTGGGTAATTGGATTGCTACTGAAAATTTAGAAAGATCGTCTTGAATGGTCAGAATGTATGAGTTTCCTTTAAGAGACAACTCAACCGGCCCCACAATATCTAAGAAAATTTTTTCAAATGGCTTTGACGCTGTAGTAGTGACTACCATCGGTTATTTGATATTATGGTTATTACTTTTGTTTAATTGAAAAGACTTGATGTATTCCACGACATCTGACATTATTCCTTTCCACGTATGTTGTTGTTTGATTCGTTTTACTGTTCGTGATACTCTTTGGTGTCCTCCCAGGGGAACAATATGGAATTCCTCAATGATATTCTACTTCTCTTTTTTAGAGTACTAGGTATTAACAAAGATTAAAATTTTAATTTTTTATCCTTTAAAAATATATCTGAGCATGGTGCGTACTTGATCTCAATTAAGCTGATCTTGACCACTTCCTAAGCTGGGTATGGCAAGTTGTGCGATATCTTGCTCATGGCAAAATTTTCGGAGATTTTTTAGTGTTAGAAATGTTGTTTCTAAGGTTGGTTTATCCTGGTACCTTTGTTTTGTATATAAATATATAATATGTCTGTCATTATATTTTATATTTGCTATTTCTGTCACGTTTTTATTTTGGCGGAGGAGTTCGTCCACATGTCCAAACTTTCTCCGAAATTCTAGAGCGATGCCTTGTGACATTTTTAAGTTTTCTGACACGCAATAGGCTAATGCAAAGTCGTCAGTTGCTTCGAATAGATCTCCTTCAACTTCTCTGATGTTCGTATTGATAATTATGTAATGATATGCTCATAAATCATTATAACAAATTAATAAATTATATTAGATAAATAAATAACGGCCAGACCTGTCGCGCGTAGAAATCAGACACCCCCAATAAAATCATCATCACGGACAATAGAGACGATCCGTATTATTCGATCACAGATTAAGAAATAAGCACGTATTTGCAATGTTAAAATGTTGCACATGTGGCTTTCTTATAGACCACCAGAGAAAAGAAACGGTCATAAAAAGTCTATGCCGCCGAAGAGAAATCTATCTCTTTGAGGCACGAGAGCCTTTGATAAAGCCGCCTGACTCTCTCTGGGCAACTCATCCGTATTACCCCTACGTCAGTGCATGAGCACCGACCATCCAAGCAACAACCTCTCAATACTGAATCCACGAGCGACAACTGGACCAATTTTTTATCAACAGTAATCAGTGTGTTTCTTTTTCTTTACTTCGATTCAAGTATTTTGAGTAATTAATTCGTGTTACCTTATCTTGCTACAGTATAGTCCATAGACAACTGCGGACTAGGTAAGAGTGTAAGATCCATTAAAATATTCGATTATACTACGTGTATCAGCGTTGCATATTCGTCACATAAAATTATGTTGTACGGTGTATTTGATTGAATTCTCGAATATACGACCTCGAGAGCCCTCCAAACATCTGGGGGAAGGTAATAGCGTAATTTTACTATTTTACTGATATCATTCTCCAGCACTTATGAGTGTAGAAAATAATATCTAACGTCCATCTTAGGCTATACTACTAGGCTATTCTACCTATTAAATTTACGTTATTACAAAGTGGCGCCCAACACAAGTTCAGTTTATTTATTCAAATAAACTGAGAATTGGTCAAATACATTCTACAAAAATATATCACCTATATATATATATATATATACATATATATATATAATATTATATTAACTTAGTAAAAAAAATTATTTTTAAGTAAAACACGTATTTACTTAATTGAAAAATAATTTTAATCAATCTTAACAAAACCCATCAGAAAAATTTTAAATTCCCAGACATCGACTTCAACTCCTTCTCAACCAGTTGGATAAATAAACTCAATAAAGATAAATTAATCACTGAATTATCTAGAAGACATCTATTAACATCTGATCTAGTTCCAGATCTAAAAAATAGGCTTCACAAATATTTAAAAGGGGAATCTACTTCGGACGATTTCGATACCGAATTAAAAAAAATAATATTCATCTCAGATCCAATTAATAACACTAACTACAACATAACAAAAAACAACATGTCTGAAAATAAAAAAACATACTTTAAACCAAGCAATTTCACAGGCACAACTTCTGAAAATATTGACTCCTTTTTAAAAAAAATATGATAGCGCTGCCAACAAAAATGGTTGGTCGGAAGCCGAAATAACGCAGTATATCCCAGTATTTTTAGAGGGATCTGCCCTTACCTTTTACGATAACATAATGGATAGTGGGGAAGATATAAAATGGGCTGATTTAGAAAATAAATTTACTAGAATTTGAACCAAGTGCCCAAACTGATATGCTCCGATTAATGTTAGAAAAACGCAAACAACTTCCCAACGAACACACGGTATTATATATTAATGATGCTGAGTTATTGTGTAGGCGTATTTATAGTAACACGTCTCAAGAAGAGATGGTCCGAAACATAATGAAAGGATTAAACCCCTCTATAGTACGATACATAGGAATAGCGAGAAATGAAAATTTAACTGAATTAAAAAACAATGTGCGGAAATATGAAATGATTGAGTTCATGATTGAAGGTCAAACCCCCAAAAATTATTTTGACTTCGATACAGAAATAGTAAAATCCATACTCCAACAAATTAATACTACTAAAAACGCAAAAGAAAATGAAATTAATAAATTACGTGAAGAATTAAAAAAATGTTAGGATAATGTATAATCAACTTATGAATAATGAAAAAAATATAAAAATTGCCATAATAACATAGAACCAAATAATATCCATATATTTAATGATGAACAAAAACAAAATAAATTCAACGACCAACAATGGTACACACGAACACCTCACACTTATGACAATAGACCATACAATAATATACCGCGCTGGAATACCGATCTAACTTATTATAACCAATCACACCTCCCATTAAACTCAATGAATAATATGTCACAAAGGAATTATTTACCATATAATCATTCAAACATCAATACTCAAAAAAAAGAATGCTCAATTTGCTCAAAAACTAATCACTCAGAATATAAATGTTTCTTCAAAAATAAATCTCCTTTAACATGTCAAATTTGCAATAAAATCGGACATACCGCTAATAACTGTAATTTATATATCAATAAATCAAAAAACCAAATGCAGAGTTAAACACAGCTGATAATTGTTCACCTTTAATTACAGCATTTACTAAACATAAAATAAATACATTTAACTGTACACCCGATGCGCTTAATATTGAAGCCCAATTTAATAGTACCACGTTACCAATAACTATTGACACGGGGGCAAACATATGTTATATAGGCAAGAATTAATAACAAAAGACTACACAATAACGCCCAGTGCAATACAACTATCGGAAACAGACAATAAACCACTATGTGTAGCAGGTATGACCAATATAAAAATAATAATTAATAACAACAACTTCAATATAAACATTCACGTAGTAAAAAATTTATCCAGCACAATTATACTTGGAAATGACTTTTTGATAAAAAAATAATGCTCTCATCGATTTCAAAGACAAAAACATTATTTTAAATGATAATATAAATAATCAATTAAAAATTAACAACATTAACGCACTAAATTATATAAAAAACACCAATAATATTATAGAACTAAAAGGTAGCATATTTAATTGTCCAAAAAACTTTACTATAGCTCACTATATATCTGCAGATCTTAAAATGAATAAGGGGATAGCAAATCTAATATGTAAAGTACATGGTAATACTAGACCGCAACTTGCATTACACAAAATAAATGTAGGAGATGCCATAACCATAAATAGTAACAATAAAACCATATTTCATTTAATAACAAAAGATTTATACTATCATAAGCCCAAATATGAAGATCTAAAAGCTTCAATTCACAACCTAAAGCTTGAAGCTATAAAATTAAATATTTCATAAATTGCAATGCCCACCTTAGCCTCAAAATTAGATAAATTCAATTGGTCTACAGTAAAACAATTAATATACTCAGAATTTCAAAATACTAACATTGAAATATATATATATCATAAAAATAATGAAAACATAACAAAAAATTGGAAATCAAAAGATCACGTTGACATAATAAATAATATTCATAACCTTCATAATAATATTAATAATAAAAACGAAACAAAAATAAACGACATACAACTCGGAGACAAAAATCAAGCCTATAACATATTTTCCATGTTCAAACCGGGAGAGAATGTTCTTAGCGATGGAAATTGCGGATTATATGCCATCTGCAATGCCCTTAATGACAATAAAAATAACAAGATGACTTCAATATTGGAAATACTACAATTGTTAGGTCTAAACGAATTACCAGACTATTGATGGTCAGATGAAGAATTAGCAGCAATCGCACATTACTACAACCATGCCACGTACATATATAACGATAACAATAACACGGGTATAACATATGGAGATGGTAATAGGCCGCCTATAGTGCTATACAACGTTAATAAGAATACTCATTAGGTCCTTGGTACTTTCACAGCAAAAAGCTCCAATAAAATTCCCAAAAACACAATCCATATTCAAGAAATACCGACATTCACTTCATTAAAACACAATATTAAATCTAAAGAAACTAAAAACGAAACTGAAAATACAAAAATCAATATAAATAAAATAAAAACAACCTCGACCCATAATCATGCAAAAATAAATCATGAATTAATAAAACCTCCCGACATACACACAAAAAAATCACAGTAGTAGTCCCACAGTTTTTAACAGAAAAAATTTTAAAATCATATCATGAATCACCTATTGGTGGTCATACAGGGATTACACGAACCGTTAATAAAATACAAAACAAATATTACTGGCCCACTTTAAATAAAGACACAACTCATTATATTAAGTCATGCCATAATTGTCAAATAAATAAAAAAATAAATGGGAAACCCATAGGCCAACTACAGCAAATACCTCTTTCAAATAGACCATTAGATAGATTAACTTTTGACTATGTAGGGCCATTAATATCTAGTAATAATAAAAAATATGTTCTGGTAGCAGCTTGTAATAACACCAAATTTATATTTAATAAAGCTGTAGAATCAGCAACTGCCCAATCAACTATTAATTTTATTATTCAAATAATATCACAATGGGGTTGTTTCCGGTAATTTTCATCCGATAGAGGCACACATTTTAAAAATCAAGTGAAGTATGTGAAAATTTAGGAATAAAACATATATTATCAACTAATTATTCCCCCAAACACAAGGATTTGTTGAAAAAATAAATGATGTATTATGCAATTCTATTAAAAATTATATTGATGAAAACAATCAATCTAGATGGTCTTACTATTTACCATACATTACCTTGAGTTATAATGCTAATCCACAAACAAGTATTAAATATAGTCCTTTTTATCTAAATCATGGTTTTGAACCTTATTTTCCAATTGATAAGAAAATAATTCCAACTAATATCCCTTATGACATAAAAATATCACTAGTAGAACTAAACAGATTGAGAGATAAAATACCAAACTTAATAAAAACCATACAAGATTTACAAAAGAAATATCATGATAAAAAGCATCATTTAATCACATTTAAACCAGGAGACTCTGTGTTCATGTTTAGGTTTAGTCGTCCTTCCAGTGTCACAAAGTTCTTGGTTTTTTTTTGGGTTTCATTATTTTTGATGTGGTGACACTGGGGGAGTCAGTGCATATGGCTTTCATCGTGTCTGTTAATGTTTTTCTTTTTCTTTTACACACGACTTCCAAGTCGAACGGTTGTCCCGTGTTTGTTACTTCCATTCACTCCCAGTTCAGCAGGTAATGGCTGAAGAGCCTTCATTTATGTTATTTGTTATTTACTTTATTAATTATTTGCAAAGTTATTTATATTGCATTACATTTCAAATTTATATTGCACTATATTGTAAACTTATTCATTGTATTTTATTGTGAACTTATTTCTATTGTATTATATTGTAAACTTATACATTCTATTTCATTGTTAACTTATTTATATTGTATTACATTGTGAACTTATACATTCTATTTCATTGTGAACTTATTTATATTGCATTACATTGTAAAATTATTCATTGTATTTCATTTGTCAACTTATTTATATTATATTTTCATTTTGGATTCACACAAATCATTATAGTATAATTAAGTCGTGAAAGCAATACTTATTTAATTTAAATAAAAGCTGATAGCGACAGCGAACACTCTGTATTAATCAAATTCCCATTTAATACAGTAGGTAAATCTCCAAAACTGGCTTCTAAATATAAAGGGCCATTTAAAATATTAAAAAAAATAAATGATCTAAATTATAAAGTTCAATTAACATTAAACAATAAAATAACTGACGATATAATTCATGTCAGAAGAATGAAATCATACATTCAAAAAATAAAAAAAATAATAATAATTATATATATAATAAAATATATAAACTTATATAATAAAATAAATAAATGTTATGTATGACACCATGTTAATACAATAGTTATTGTAGTAGGTAAAATAACATATTTTACTTTATAACGGTTGTAACTTTATTTGAATAACATGAGACATTGTTTTAACGTGAAAACATAATAAGGCTATATCCAAGCAAGGAAGCACAAGGAAGAATGAATAATTATATAGCCTAAGATATCTAAAAACATAATTGAGCGTAGCTTATCAATAGTATCTAATCCAACGTCAAGGAAATCGTATATATTACAATACTCATCCCTAAGTTTATTAGTATATAATAATTAATAACATAAGATGATGGACATGGTACATTGAATAAGATATCACAATACAAAAAAAAAACAATAGTATATCATAACTTAAACATACACAATTTTGAAAATATATATATACAATATAATAAAACGGTGTGCGTATAAACATGAATATGAATTATATAAAATACGAAATACAAAATAAAACATAAACATAATGATAATAATATAATAGTAACAATTGAGTAAACATGGCTATATATTCTCTCTCTCCCTTTTTCTTTTTTTTTTTTTACTTTATCTTTTTGATATATATATATATAAAGTGCTAATGTGTAGGTTTATTATTCACTGCAACCAAATTCACAGTTAACACACATAATCTTTAAATTTGTTTGGTTTGACAATTTTTCTTATAAGTCTGTTACCTTGATTTTTAATACATTCAACTATCTCAGGACCTTTTGTTGTTTCTTGCATAAGTGTTGTCTCATTATTATCCTCAATACCAGTTTCAAATGGCACTGTCTTGTTTCCTTCACTCTCTATTGGTACATTAATGCTACTCTCTTTTTCCCTATAGTTGTTATTGTTGTCATAATCGTTAATCTTTTTGCTTAGTCCTACCTCTTTAAAGAATGAACCTACTTTTATGATTTGGTCAACATGTCTTTTGAAATAGCTGTTGTTAAATTTATCCTTACAGATATATATAGACTTTCCTAGCTGTTCATCAATCATACATGCTTTCCAACTCTTCTTATTAGGTTTGCTGTAATCTCTAAATGTGCAACCTTTGATGATGCACAGGTAGTAGAAGATGGATACTTCTCAGAATTATTGTTGTTGGGAAACTCAGGCTGCACAGAACTCCACAGAACCTCAATATTTCATTTCCCTACAGGTGGCATCATAACAGGATTAAAAATCAATCAAACCACATTTACTACACACACGGTAGTTGGTAATATCGACAAAAA
>JACXSJ010004463.1:0-13044 GCA_014851325.1 Pentalonia nigronervosa
ACGATTGAAATAATGTAATGGTGAAGGAATGTCAATGTATATTGGTAAATCTTGCATAATATCGTCTATCGAAAGTTTTGGAGGGACAAATGGTTGTGACACCCATTTTATTTCATTTTTCACAGTAACATCCATTCGTAAAATCTTATCAAAATAGTTCAATAACTGATGTGTATAGTTAAGATTTAGATCGACCTCGACATTTGGCTCATAGTTGGTTTCATTTTCAAAAAATGTTTCCGTCGCATCAAACTCAGCAAGAAGTGTTTCCAAAACTTTGTTCGGAAATTGTCCTAATAAATTGTATAAATTATTATTATTATATATTATTACTATAAAATAAGCTGAGTTGTATATTGTACCTTCTTCGTTCATCTTATGTAATTCATTTGGGACTTGTTCGTCATCACTGTCGTCTAACGTATCTAACTCAGAATTGTAACCACCTAGCAGTTCATAAATCTCTTGAGGTTTTAATTTATTAGCCATAGTTACAATTAAAAATAAACAAAAAATAATTTTACAAAATACTGTAGACGAAAACGTTCCTCGACGACAGACACCGTGTAAATAAAAATGTTTTGAATAATAAATATCAACAGACACAATTATAAATGTGTCTGTGTGTAAAACAAAAATATCAACATTGATAATATTTTTTACTGTGAGGATAAGTAAACATGAGTAGGAGAGATATTTCTATAAATAATATCGATTGAACCATTTGAATCGTTGAGTAATAATATGAATAATTTGTACTGGCAGTGTAGTTATTTAAATCGACTACTGGTGGGCATTTCAATACCCACTAACTGTTTGACTTGCACCCGCACCATATAGTGGTCCGATTTTTCCGATTTTTATTTCATTTTACTGTCAAGATACTACGTTATCACTACAAATTATTTTGACGACATACTATCTCTTAACTTAGTGCCACATTACATCGAAAGATGTATAGTCGGAAAAAAAATAAAAACAAGAAAATTTGCATTTTATTTTTACATTTAAATTTTAAGTTATATATTAATGAAACTTAATAGTATGTATTAAACTTATATTGTAAATATATATGTTACGCTACAATATTTTTCAAACTTCAGATTTTTATATATATTAACTGTGCCGTTATCACACTTCTAATTGTATGTACCTTGGAGTACCCAAGGGTAGTGAAAGGGCCTACAAAAATAAATGTATAACCAATGGCCACAACTGCCATTGTTTTTATTTATCTAAGATTTAATTAGATCTAATTTAGAGCTGATGAACGTCCGATGGGAGGTGTTGTGATACTGTTCGCTGGTGACTTTCGGCAAATATTGCCAGTTGTGCCAAGAGGTACAAAAAATGATGAAATAAATGCTTGCCTAAAATCGTCGTTTCTGTGGGCTTCTGTCAAACTTTTAAGATTGACCACAAATATGCGCGTAGATTTGGGTGGTGATAACAATGCAGCACAATTTTCAAGAACTCTTTTGGGTGTAGGAAATGGAAATATTTTAAATAATGATGGTGAAGTACTAATAGAACCAACATTTGCAACTAGCGTCACTGGACAAGACGAATTAATAGCTAATGTTTACCCGAAAGTCGCCCAAATTTCAGAGAAAACGGATGATTGGTTACGCGAACGAGCGATTTTAGCACCTAAAAACGATTCTGTTACAAGTATAAATAATAAAATTCTTTCAATGTTTCAAGCCCATCAACAAACTTATCTTTTTATTGATAATCTGACTGATCAAGATAATTCTATTGATATTCCAAATGAATTTTTGAATTCTTTGAATCCATCAGGACTTCCTCCGCATAAACTGGACTTGAAAATTGGGGCTCCAATAATACTTATGAGGAATTTAAATGCACCAAAATTATGCAATGGTACTAGATTACGGATAGTAACTATGCAGAGGAACGTGATTGAAGCTAAAATTCTTTCCGGCTCAGCCCAAGATCAAGTTGTTTTCATTCCCAGGATACCGATGATTACTAATGAATACCCGTTCGAATTTAAACGAGTACAATTTCCTATAAAGCTGTTTTGCTATGTCTATCAATAAGACACAGGGACAGACACTGAAAGTTGCAGGCCTTGACATCACGAATCCCTGTTTTACCCACGGACAATTTTATGTTGTTTGCTCCCGTGTCAGCTCGGCAAAAAATCTATATGTGTATGCGCCTCACCAAAGAACAAAAAATATTGTTTACAAAGAAGTATTATAACCTTAATAGAAATATGTACAGGGATAATATATAAATTAATAAATAAAAAAGGTACAATATAAGAAAATAGTAGTTTTTTCATCTTAATTTTTTTATATAAAATAATTAAATACCTTCCGGGCTAAGCCGAGTAAACCAGCTATATTATATAATTTATTTACACTTAAAAAGACATTGCTTCCACAGCGTTTTACACCTTAAAGGAGTTTTTCCCGGGCAACGCCGGGTAATTCAACTAGTATATATATATATATATACATAATATATTATAAACTCAAGAATTAAGAATGTTGATAAATAGAATTAGCGTATATTTCAATTATTTTGTCCGGTCCGTTCGTGAACCGTACGGGAGGCTAAATTACCGTACCTCCACAATCAGAACCATACGGTTAGCAACACTGCGTACCTCGTAACAGTCGTAACCTGTTTCGTGATGATGGATTCTCGTCGACAATTGTGGCAGCATTATGAAACGAGTAGTGACTTCCTTCTGATGACTGGCGGGTTGTTTCTGTGACGTACTCTCGCAGCGGCAGCGGTTGTCAACTATATAGTTCGTGGATTTCTAATCGTCGGCGAGATCATACCCGTTACCATTTATTTTCGTGTTTACAGTGTTGCTACATGGTTAGACGTAGGCCATGACACAATAATGATGGATATTACCTTTAAAGGTCGGAAGGATAATGTCTTTTAACCTTAATTTTGTCCTGCATATCTGTCTTCTTCTGGTTGTAGAAACAGATGTAATGATCACTGGTGTGATACACTATTGTTCAGTATACACTTAAACTTATAGAGATGTTCACGGCTTTCTGATCCTTTAGATCAGTGTTTCTCAACCTTTATATAATGGCGACACACTATTCAAATATTTCATACTTTGCGACACATAGTAAAAAAAAAAATAAGAATAATAGGTAGTAATGTAGTATTAAATATTTATAATTAGTTAATAATATATAAACTTAAAAGCAACAAAGAAAAATATAATATAAAACAGCATTTTAATGAGAAATTTGTGACTGATATTTCTTACATAATGTATCAATCCGTGGTGAAATCTTCGATAACGCTACTCTTAACTCCTCTTCAACATTAATTAATCTTTCCCTTTTTTTGTTTTTATAATTTCGTTCAAAGCAGAAAAAGCTACCTCGCACAAATATATTGTTGAAAATGGTAATAATACGGAATGAGCCAATTTTGTTAAACTCGGATATTCTTTTTTTGTGTAAATCCAAAATTGACTTAGCTCGAGCTCATTAAATTTCATTTGAAAAGTGCGATCGTTTTTTAATTCTGCAAATTCTTCTTCCTCTTTTAATGAAAGATGTGTGCTTTCTAAACTAGGATTAAATGGATTCCTCACCCAATCAAATAATTTCAAATCTAGCGATGAAAAATAATGATTAAGTTTTTGGTCCAATAATGTTATTGAGTCATTGATAATTGGTATTATTTTATCAGTAAATTTAGTATTAGCAGTTAATGGAAACATATCCAAATTATTATCAATTACCCTTCTTTTTCAAATCAATAGTTTGCCTTTAAATGCAGCCATTTTGTCTGTAGATATTATTAAATTTTGATTTTCACCTTGCATGCTTAAATTTAATTGATTCAGATGTTCAAAAATATCAGCTAAATATGCTAATTTTGAACACCAAAATTCATAGGATAAATAATCGGAATATTCCATTTTTTCCATTGTAAAATATACTAAAAGTTCTTCTCTAAGTTCATAAAAACGTGATAAAACTCGACCTTTTGATAACCAACGTACTTCTGTATGAATAATCAATGTATAGTGGTCAGATTCCATTGATTCGCATAACTGAGAAAATAATCGAATTTTTTGAGGTCTACTTTTAATAAAATTCACCATTTTTACGACTTGATCAAGTACATTCTTTAAATCATTAACAATACTTTTTGCTACTAATGCCTCTCTGTGTAAAAAACAGTGTGTTGTGATTATATTTGGATTTTGATTTTTGTCAATTGTAATAAATCCTTTAATTGAGCCTGTCATTGATGGCGCTCCATCTGTACAAATACTTACACAAGAAGTCCACGATATACCATAACTTTTAAAATATTTATTTATGACATCAAAAATAACTCGACCAGTTTTTGTCCCAGATAATTCTTTACAACAAAAAAATTGACTAACTATTTTTGAATTCACAATAAATCTAATAAATACCATTAATTGAGCTTTCCCACTAATATCTGTTAATTCATCAACTTGCAAGGCAAACAATTCTCCACTTTTTATAACTTCAATAACCTGTTCCTCGATATCCTCTGATATATTTATAATCCTACGATTAATTGTACTATCAGATAAAGGTATTTTAATTATTTCTTTTTCTGCTTCGACTCCTAAGATAGTCTTTACCATAATTCGACATGCTGGCATAATAAGACTCTGGGCAATTAAATGAGATTTTTTTTTTTTGAGCTATCAATTGGGCGATACGAAAACTAGCTTCCTGTGCCTTATCTGAAATTTTTATTGATCTTACAAATTGTTTTGATTGTAGTTTTTTTGAATCTAATAGTCTTCGAAAATAATCAATTTGTTTATTTTGTAACGATTGATGTTTTGTGGTAAAATGGCGGGCTAGCTTATTGGGAACCATTGATTCGTTCGACAATTTTTCGTCACAAATAAAACAATAAGGAATAGGACAATGTTCGTCGCCGGCCCAAAAAAATCCTAATTTTAAATAATTTTCATTGTATTGACGATATTTACCTTTGAATTTTTTAGAAGGATTTTCTGATTTTTCTTTAAAACTTGACGATACATTTACAGATGGTGACGAGTTTTTTTCTGTTTCCAAATTGTCTTCATCTGTTCTCTGTCTTACTACTTGTATTTTTTTAATCAAAAATTTATCCATTTTATTTTAATTAGTAGCAAAAAAATTATTGTTCGTAAATTAAGAAAATAAGTCTATTCGATTATAGAAGTAAATGACAACTGAGCACACAAATAAAGTGAGTTATAGATACGGTGCATGTTTTCAGTATAAATATACTATACGTATTCACTGTTTAAAAATAAACGAAAATATCGAATAACCAACATTTATCAATTAAGGGGATTACACATTATAGGCGATTCGAACGCGATTAATCGTTCAAAATTACGATATTAATAAAATGTATTTTACGTCGGTAGCTGATAATCTATTTTTATTCATCATGGAAATTATATCAAATACCTATGAATTTTTCTAAATAATTAATAGTGTTAATAATGTTTGAACATTTTGTCATTTAATATTAATACTTCACGCGACACATTTGGACTTGCTCAGCGACACACCAGTGTGTCGCGACACATCGGTTGAGAAACACTGCTTTAGATTGTCATTGATGTTCGTATTTATGTGTGCATGTGAAGAAAATCATAATTGTGAGACAAAAATCCCTTTTCTGGCCACATAAACTTGAGTTCTGTAATGGCATGCTAATGACATGCTGTCTAGCTGTCGTATTATGTTAACTGTAGTGAAATTTCAGCTGATAGTAGTTCACGGTGATGTACGCGCAACGTTAATAGTCACGAGCGATATTTTAATCATGGAATAGAGGGCGTTGTTGTCTCATTACATAGTCCCCTTTTTATATTAAAATTGTATTTCTGTTGAAAATTTAAAATTTTTTATAACGAAATAAATAAAAAGTGTGAATGGCATTTAAAATTTTATGGATTGAAATTTAAATGAATGTTGCTTTGACTGAAAATAATTTTTCTTCTGCATATGTTATTTTTTGGTTATTGATAATTGGAATTTTTTACGATACCATTGCCTTTTTATTTGACTGTTGCTAAGTGTAGGATTAATAATTTACTTTAATTCCCGACGTTTTTTATAATCTTTTGTCAATGAAGCTGGTTTAGGCAAATCTGATGGAAGTGACAATTTAATAACCTTTTCTGAGCTCTTCTCCACTATTTGTACTAAAGTAGGTATCTGGATCTTCGATATTAGTAAGTATTTTGTGATTTATGTAGTTTTCTGCCTTTTGTATCTTACCATAAACTTTTCATACTCTTTTGTAATATCTAAAGGATTAGCGTGAATCTTAATACTGGTTTTGTCGCATAGATTATTTCAGATTATTCCATTATCATTTCTTCATATTGTTTATCTACTTCAGCATTTTCTTCTTCAGTTGTTCCTTATTTTTCGCTGTAATGATATCTTGATACTTTTTGTCTAATTCGAGGTGTTCCCTCACCGAACAACTCGATTATTCTCTGATCAATATATTCGTTGAATTCCACATTATTTCCTAACGCCATCTACATTCATAATATTAAAGATTAATATTTATATACATTTATTTGTATATAATTCACAAACGAATACAGGAATCAAAAGAAGTTTTTTTATGATAATCTTCCCTCGGACGGGTGGAATGTAAAGTTTTATATTCTTAATGTTTTAAGTGGCTATTCTGTTGTCTTCCTTAATGACAACGGTGTTTGGATTTATTTTAGTTACCTGGTAGGGTCCGCGGTATAGCAAAAATAATTTTCGTATATGTTCATCATCAGCTGACGAAATTTATGGTCTTTGAGAAATACTAATTGATCTTCTTCATAAGATGGGAACTTTTTGTGTTAATTTCTACTCTTAGCTTTCTTTCGCATGTTCTTTGCAATTTTGATTATTAATTTTGTGTCGATTTCTGTATGTATGTTTAGGAAGGAAGTGAGCTATTTTGATACTAATTGGTAATATATATGTAGTTCCTGATATAATCTGTTGTGGTGTATAACGTGTAGATGAGTGGGTGGTATTGTTTAACCAATATTCAATGGCTGGTAACATTTTTACCCAACTATTGTGTTTCACGTGACAATAAGTACGTAATAATCGCGCTCTATTCTTCTATTTGCTCTCCGGATAGTACGGTGTGGTATATCCTGTTTCTATGCTTAACTTCCCCAGTTGTTACTTCCATCGATTGTTCTGAAACTGTGTCCGATTGTCAGTTAATATTCTTTTTATTGATCCAAATGATAGTAGGTAGTCACTGGTTATCTTTTCCAGAATGGTCTCCGTAGTCGCTTTACGAATAGGATAGATTTTGTCATTTTTGGAAAAGATATCTAATTATGCAAGTATGTAGCGGGCTCCAAACTGTCCTCTTGGTAATGGACCCATAAGATCTAATGAAATACTCTGTTATGGCCCTTCAGGTAACTGTGATATTATTGGTCCTCTAGACAATTGATTACTTACTTTGGCCTTCTGACATAGTTCACAAGCCTTAACAATTTTTTTTATTTTTCGATACATGTTTTTCAATTGATAATCATAACGTAATATTTCATAGGATTCATGTGCCCAGATGACCAAAATGCTCATGTGTCTCTATTATTAGTTTTGTAGATATTATGTCAGTTACCATTAGTTAAGTTTTCCTGGTTTTGTCGATGGAAAATAGTATGCCTTCGTGTAAGATATATTTGCTTGGCTTACTTCATACTTGTTCGATTAGTTTGTTTATTTTTTTTATCTTTTATTTGTCTGATTCTGATCCGATTTGGCGTAAGGATTCACGCAGCTCATTACTATAATCAGTTAGTAGTAATTTATTTAAATATAATTCAGTACACTTTCGAATCTCATTATCTTCTGGACTTTGTGGGTACCTTATCAAGGTATCTGCCCGATATTTTCCTTTCCTGGTATGTAATAAATGTTTAAGTTGTATTCTTGCAATATTAATGCCCATCGAGTGAGTCGTGCACTGAATAGGCGGCAAGAATTCAAAAATGTTAGTGCTTGATGACTCGTTAATACCATAATCAGTTAGCCCAGAATGTAATTCCTGAACTTCTGACACCCGAATATAATCGCCAATAATTCAAGTTCTGTAGTATGGTAATTCTCCTCAGCCACATTCAGTGTTCTACTGATGAATCCCAATGTACGACATTGTCCCGCTTTGTTCAGTTAGAATAGTTCAGTCGTTGTGGGACGAAAATCCATTTTCCAGCCACATAAACTTGAGTTTTGTAATGGCATGCTAATGACATGCCATCTAACGGGTGTATTATGTCAACTGTAATGAGGTTTCAACGAATAGTAATTCACGGCGATGTTACGCGCAGCGTTAATAGTCACGAGCAGTATTTTAATTATGGGATATAGAGGACGTTGTTGTGTTGTTATACTATAATACCACATCATGTACCTAAAAACTCAACATCATTCTATCACCCATATTTCTTAATATCAGATTTATCCACTACTAATACTAATATTTTTCATCCACGGAATACATTACCACCAATGTTAAAAGATCCATTTCAAATCTGCCAAATCAACATAATATATCAACCAATTCAGATAAATAAATAAATGTAAATTTTTTTTTTCACCGCATATATTAACATTTATTTTGAAGGTACTATATTATACTGAGATATTATTTTATTTTAAACATTTTGTTTTATTTTATAAATATGGAAAAAAGAGTCCCACATTTTTGTTATTTATTTTTATAATATTGTAACTATTTTTTTAAAGTACATTGTTTAAAAATCCATTGACCAATTTAAAAACAAAGACCACCAACTTTGTTTTAATATGTATTTTATTCAATTTAATTTTATAGTATAACTTGAACGTATAAATTGTATTATAATATGTTATTAATTATAATTACTATACTTATAACTTGTAAAAATGTAAATGTAATAACTGGTAATTATGTAATATTACTAAAGATAATAAAATTTATATGCCTATAAAAGTTTTGTTTTATAATTTTTACCTATCTTCTTTTTCTCATACTGCAAAAAAAAATCTTATTACTTTTAATTTTTAACAGCTTATAATTGTAAACCTATTTTATTTTTGAATTCTGAGCATTGAATATAATAGTTTTACTATCATTTAAAATTTTCAATTTTTGGATCTTTTATTATTTTTGGTCTGGGAAATTTGAATCAATCTTCCACTTTAATAGTAGTATTTAGTAAGAAATGTAATTTACCTTAATGTAATAATAAGTTGTTGTTCAGCACTTATTTGATTTCGGATTTATGTGGTCTGTTTTGTTCGATTATTTTCCAGTAATTCGTCAAACGGTGTAATCGACATTCAGTAATATTCTAAAAATTTGTCTGAATAGCATCCAATATTTTCATAAAATACATCAAACTATCCTGATGATTCACGATTTGAATTTATTGGATGCATCTACCTAGAGCTTGAGGATCTAATTGGCAAAAAGTTTCAACAACAGTAATAATTCTTACCATTTTATAGTGATAAATCCTTCGATTATAATCCATTCTAAATAATGTTAAATGTATAGATAATAATTATGAACTATAAATTATGATTTAAATGGCAGTGGCGCAAATAGGTAATTATCTGAGAAAGGGTAGCTACAGGCATATGATTTTCTTAAGTATACAATAGGTACATTCTATTGAAAGGCCTGATATTTGAGGGATTAACTCTCCCCTTCCTATTGGAGCCACTGGTTTTATTATATTATTTTATACTACTTTTTATTTTTTAACTTGTCTACTGAATATAGCTGAAACAAACATGAACTGATGAAATAATTTCTTGTCATTATTTTGCTTAAAACTATGTAATATAAAACAGTTTTATTTCAGTGTTGAACTTATGAAAATTTCAATTTATATATTTTGATTCATTAAAATCAAAAATGTCAATTTTTATGGATATTAATAATAATAATTAGTCAGACAAATAAATAAAGTAACAAGTTCAATAAATTAATTACCATAGTATCAAAAATTAGAAATTTTAATATAAGATTCTCAAAAGTTATTAAATTTAATGTAATTAAACAAAAAGTTTAACGTAAATCCACAATCATTTATTATGAGCGTTCGAAGTTTTTGATAAAAATCATCGACATTGTGAACATTTGCATAAATTATATCGTAGTTAGAAATTCTTAAAATAAAATATTTCTATACATAATATTTGTAAATGTAATACAATATTATTTGTAAGGTTTTTACGTAGTTTCTTTGCCGCTACATCTACTAAAACTTAACACTAAATGTTGTTATGTATTACATATATGTTTTCTTAAACTTGTTAATATTTTTAGCATTAATAATGTTGATGGATTGGCAATTACGACAGCTAACAGGTAACAACATATAATCTGTTTACTGACTTCTGCACACTTTAATATAAATATGTATATTGTGTGCGCCGCACCGCCATTACTTTGAGTTATTCGCGGTTAGTGGCAACGTTTTGCGTAGTGCAGAAGTCGGAAAAGGGTCACCACAGTATAATAATGAATATACACCGTTAATCTCACATGCATGAATTTTTATATTTTCCGAAAAAAAATGTAACTTATATAAAAAAAAAACATCAGAATAATGGAAAAAATATTTAAAAAATATTAAAGTTAAACTTTCCATAAAAGTTGACAAAAGAATAGTTTGTGCCAAATATGACACAATCCTATGAGCAATGAAATATTAAAAAATAAAATAAAGTTTTTAAAACATTTGCAGCAAATTTTAATGTCCGTTTTTCATTAAAAAAAAAAAATATTTCATTAACATTTTAAAAAGCTATTTTAATTACTTTTTAGTCGTTTTAAAAAGGACAGAAAAGATTTTTCATATATTTTATAAAATATTTCTAAATGTTTTTGAAACATATGCATCAATGCCAAAAAGTCAGTGTTTTCAGTTAAAAAAAAATATTTAATATAATTATATTACTATATGTACATAATATTTTATATTACATGTTAATTTTTTTTTATGTAATATTATACACTATTAATGCAGAAATTTATTCATTAAAAAAAAATAACCTTTATGAAAATATGTATAAAATTATAACAAAATTAAAACTGATATGTAAATAGGTATTATAAAATAATAAAAAATGTATACAAAGATATACATACTCGTATTTTTATAAAATGAAAAACAATCTTTAAGAATAAAATAAAAATAAAAATCAATCTTAGATATAACAACTAATTATGTTATTACATTATTAACAAATTGTTTTAATAAATATATTTTAATTAATAGGTTTATATTAATCGGATATACTGCTGTTTATTATGGCAGGATCATCATTTACTTATATTGCTGCGGTAATCGATGACAATAATTTAATGGCATTTTTATAAGTAATAAATTTATTTACATTAAAAAATGTATAATTAAATCTTATAATAATGTAAATAAAATAACTGAAAATGTATACCTTTTAATTTTGGTTTCGCTTTGAGCAAATCCATAGGCTTATGAATTCAACAATTTCAGTTTTTGTGGTACTAGGGAATTTATATTGTATTGCAGCTAATAAAAATAAAACATTATTTGATATAAATTTATGTAATACAAAATACATTTTATTTTGAAACAAACTTATATCTACAATTTTGAATATTATTTTATAAAATTGTGTAATTTACTACAAAATATATAATAATATTAATAATTCCATAGAAAATTGAAGTTCAAAATTAATAATTTTGTGTGTAATTCAAGGATGTGAAATTTTTTCCAAAAATATTAAAATAATAAATAATAAAAAAATAACTCATATAAATATTACATACTTATTATAACTTTTTAAATCGGGCTTGCTTCAAGACTTTTTTATTTTTTCCTCTTCCAACTATAATCTGCAATAAATTTATCCAAAAAAATAATTCTCTTTGTCGATGTCGTCATTTTAGATAAACTCTTTATACCACCAGTGGTAAATGCAATTGTTAAAACCTATTAAGTTAGTTGTACTATTAAGTTGTAGGACATACAGATGTAAAACAATGTATGATTGATTTTTGTAAGGAAAATATATATATTTTAAACAAATTTCTGAAACTGGCCACATTTTTAAGATGGAAAAATGTTGAACGATATAAATTCCAAGTGATGAGCTATTACACGACACAGAATAGTAATGTTCTAGTAATAAATTTTTTTTACCAATGACGACTTTTGTTTTTAGTCAATTTGAATAAGCAAAATTGTGCACCATTATAATATATCATTATATATCAATATAAAGTCAAAATTTATCTCACACAAAATGGTATAAAATATAATATAAAAAAATTCAAATTAAAAAAAATAAATGTCGGTAAAATAACACATACAGTAAGTATACATGCAATTATTATAAATAAATATTGTTTTTTATTTTTACACATTTATAATAAAAAAACAATATAATAAATATTTTAGTACATATCAATCCCTTTAGATTTAAAATTTTTTTTTTAAATATTATTAAATTTTTTATTCCATATCCGGTTCAAGCTGTACATGCAAATTTAAACCTAACCTTCTCTTCATTCCATCTAGATTTTACTGTGCCTTTAATTACTTCCTTTAATTTTAAATACGTTTCTACTTGAATTAATTTTAAATTATTAATAACATTAGTGATTGAAGGATGAGGTGAATAAAATTACGAATTAAAATGTTTGTGGAATGACCATTGGCGCACATACGGGGGTGTCAGGGGGTGCTGCACACCCCCAAGACTTAAATTAGCACCCCCAACTTCTATTGAGCAAAAAATATTATTTAACTTGTAATTTTGCGTTTATAAGAAAGAGTTTCCAGTTTGTATTGGTATACACTAACGGGACGTAAATATTTTATATATAAACACAGTAATTTATTGGGTAATTGGGTTTGTGAATTGTGATGTTGGTACTTGGTATGACGGTATATTACCTATTTTTAATGCACGTTATCTTATCGGCCGTTTTAACTCAAGTTTATTTTTAGTATTA
>JACXSJ010004464.1:0-13044 GCA_014851325.1 Pentalonia nigronervosa
ATTAAGACATACTATTTTTGTTGATTTTATTAGTGTAATTATTTATTTTAGGTGATTTGAACCCTGATAACATTTTGTCAATGAGCACAATTACCAAAATAATGATTCAAATTGTTGAACATCATTTCATATAATTTAACACTAAAACTAATGCTAAAAATGAAAAATCGCCTATTCAAGTAGGTATTATACATATTAGTTATAGTGCTATTCTGGCCCATGAGAGAACGTAACCATTTTGCGCTTATATATTAAGTACTGATTGTTTATAATCAAAAAACTTAAGTAGAAAATACATTAAAATTAATCGTTTTTTTAACTAAAATTTCAAAGAATGTTTTATCATTCATGGTTTTATGTTTTTATACAAGAACTGCAATAATATGTATATAAAATATGCTACAATAATTAGTTTTTTTGACATTATAATATTGAAATACACTGGAGCATTGATTATCCACACTACAAAATTGTTGTATACATTTGTTTATAGATTTGAGTTATATCTTTTAAACTTTAAAATTTTAGATTATTTTACTGTATACTACACTCACTTTAATGTAAATAATCTTAAATCATATTTAGTTGATTCGTAAACATAACTGTGCATAGAATTAAAATTAAAATAGGTTCTTAAAGGAAACAAAATGTGTTAAATATTGAAAAGAAATTATTCTAATATTTAATAAGGAAAAATGTTAGGTATATTATTATATTAAATATGTTTTTCTTAGTTAAAACATTTAAATTCATGTTAATTGTATATTTCTAATCATTATTTGATTATCCACACTTTTGTTGGTCTCAATTAGTGCGGATAATTATAGCCCTATTGTATATGAATAGGAAGTTGAACGGTTGAGACATCTTACTTTCATATGATTTATTGCATACTTATTGTTTATAATTATAGTGTACGATTCTATTTTTTTATTATATTATTTTGTTTTATTTTAGTTTTTTAGCGAAAGTAACCATGCAACTGAGATAGAAAATAAGGATATTGGTGATCAAACTCAACGTATACTTTCTAAACAAATAGTAGAAATATGTCTGTATATTTTGTGGGCTCATACAGATTATTATTTTATGCAAAGTCCTGTTCAACATGTTCAAAGTCCTAAAGGATTAAACAGTAAGTATATTTGATTATAAAACAAAATTAACCAAAATTATGTAATCATTGTTAATTTGTTAATTAGAATCAGAAAGTTCAAATCAAGATGATGAAGATGGATTAACACCTGATGAATTAAAAAAATTAAGACAGGAATTAGTGAAGGTGTTTAATAAAACATTTCTTGCAAAACTTTATGCATTAAATGAAGTAAATATTTATGATACAATTATATTACTTAAATTATTATATTTACAAAGATTTTAAGAGAAATTTACAAAGATTATATTTACAAAGATTTATTAAGAGGATACCACACTCACATGTGTTGTCTCATCTTTAAAACATAACATAATAAATTTGTGTTCAGCAATTCCAATTTTATGTATTTAGCATTAATAATAAGCTGTGGTTAACCACATTTTGGGACTAGGTCTGCGCGCTTTGGATATACATGTGATGATGCTGTGTGAATTGTTAACAGTCTTGGTAGTTGATACCTTTGATTTGTGTCTTAAAAAGCTACACTATCAAGAATTGACAAGCTTTACCATTGGCATGATGCGTCTATGATACTAGGCTACGAGCTGAACCCTGTACTGTAGGGGTTATTATCAAATTTAAAAATAATATTATCTCTAAATGATCATCAAGATTATCAGTGTTTTTGTATGATATTTCGATTTTTAACACATTCCCAACCATGTGTCAACAATATTTAACATTGGATTCTATTTAGATTAAACCAATGTCAAGTATATTTAACATTGGATCAATTTTTTGTATACCAAATTATTTGACACTGATTTATTCCAAAAAATATTACAGTAACATTGTTTTTTTAAACACTTATCACTTTTCTACCCATTGATTAGTGTACTTAAGTTGGGTGACTAGATAGCAATATTATAAATTTTTATTATAGGCATATTATTTTATTTGTGTTATGTGGTAATTTATGTAAAATCAACTTAATATTATATTTCTATAATAACTGTACTTTGGGTCAAATTAGTATTTAATAAAAATAAAATATTATATTATGAATGTGTTAAGCAAGTTATGAGAATTTTTAAATTGTAATATAATACATACTTGACATACATTTGTTGAAAAATTTAAAATATTCTAAAAACAAATGAGAGGTTATAGACTTTATCTAAGCCCTAAGTTTTATCACAGGTCAATTCGCTTTAATATTACATTTTATTGCACAAAAATGAAAATGCTGTATAAAGGTTGTAGGTATGTTTGTATTACAGAAATATCATATAATGCAAGTATGCTCTTAACAACATTCTATAATTCAGAAAGAACAGCAACCATTAAAAATATAACAATATTTTATCAGAAACATATATTATGATTCATGTTTAGGATTTTAACACCTTGATCCACTGATTATATAAACTTGTCTAATACTTATTTACTATTTGACCAATTCTCTAATAATAATATTACATATTATGTTGAATTAGTATTAATAAATTATTTTATACTTTATTTTTAAGTTTTTTTATTTATTAGTTTCATATAATTTGTATATATTATACCATATTTGAAAAAATTGGATATTATATTAAAATATAACAATTTTAGTTATCTTGTTATAATTCCAAAAATATTCATTGGGATTTGAATCCTTTTGCCAATACGTTTATTATTGTTAATGTTTAGGTACTATATTAAATGACATTTTAACTATATGCAATGAAATATTTACTATTTATACTTGTTATACTATAATTTTACTATTAATACCACAAACCACTTTTTACAATATCTGGTATTGACATTCAAGTTATTAACAATAACTATACTTTAATGATAAAATTAAAACTAATTATTATTATAAAATTTATGTGATATTTTTAGGAAAGATTAGTTAAACTTTTGTTTAAACATACTATATTATACATATTATGATATATACTATACATATCCAATGGTGCAACATTATTTGCCAGCGTCACATTCTCAAAGGGCGGCAGAGCCCCTGGTTGCATTGAATAATTTTATATATGTATATATATATTTTTTTTATTAAAACTATTATATGAAAACAAATTTCAACAAATAACTTTAAAACAAATTGATGCATAAGTGAAATGGTATATCGGTGAATCATACCTTTTAGCTTCTAAATAGATATTAATTATATAACTACCTATTTATCATTACAAAATAATTTATAAAATTATAAGTAGTGTACAAAGTAACTTAAAAAAATAAATAAATAGATAAAAAGCTAAATTAAAAAATAAAATAAAATAAATAACTTGAATCATGACAAAATAATAAAAATTGGCCGAGGAAAAATTGTTATGATAGCTACTTTTAAATATATGATTTTGTCAAAATTTGAACTTTAAACAATCAAAAAAAATTAATGTGATTTCACGCTAAACTAATTTTTAAAGAAAAACTTATGAGAAATCTTGTAATAACTTGTTCAAGTTTCTTTACTTACCAATAAACATTTTATCATGCATAAATTAAAAGAAATGTTTACAGAAAATGATTATATAAAATATTTATTTAACATTTTAAGTCTACTATTATTCATTTTTTAATTGCAAAAAAATTGATTTTGACAATTGAAAAGTACTGAGAATCATTTATTTTACTACTAGAAACCATATTTGAAGTAGAAGATGAAGTATTTTAGCATTAAAAACTGCTCCAAAAGGTGATGACAGAAAAAAAATAATAACATTGTAAATACTACTACTATTCATTGCTCCATTCTAAATCTAAAATGAGATGATTGTGATTGTATACAACGCAGAATTCTATATTCATATTTAGTGAAACATTTTTTTTAAAAATTGGCCCGAAATTTTGACTATGTGATCTGATACTGTTAGTTAGTATGGGCTATTACGAGCTGTTATACTTTTAATATGTTTCTAATTGTTTTAAGCTTATTAAAAAAAAAATATAATTTCATTAATATTTATAATTTGTTACAGGACAAATCTGAAGACTGTTTTTTAAAAGCCATGGTACACAGAATCAAAAAACTCTTACAATTTGTTAATTCAAAAAGATTAAGTAGTTAAAAATAGTATTTTTATTATTATTATTATTATTTTTGTTAATTTATGTTCTTATATAAATGTATGCCCCTATGACTTGTATTATAGACCTAATTAATTATTATTACCTATATTATAATATGATTCTACTATTAAATTTTGTGTTGTTTGTACCTATTGTTAAATGGCTTTTGGTTACACCATAAAATTTTTTGAAGCACAATTAAAAGTATATAAGTACCAAATTGTAAGTACCTCATAAAATGTATTATAAATAATGTTATACTATATTATATATAATGGAAGGAGGTCCTTAATTATACACTAGAGTAAAAAAAAGTTAGATATTTTTGATCCAGATATTTGCCATAGTGCCATTTTCTTTATTACTTTATGAAAATAATTTAGGTAAAATTTGGTTATAATAACTCGCCCTCTTTACATGCCTCAAAACTGTTGATAATTTAGAAAAGATGGTAGTCTTATGGCTTTTTGATTTTACGTTATTAACTGTAGTATACATATGTGATAAAAATGCATATAACCTTTATTATAAAACATAAAATTGTTTATCAAAAATATATCCATACATTTTCCATACAATTTACCTAATTAATTCTGATATTTTAATTTTAATATGCAATTTTTAACTGAAAGATATTTGTAGATATGAAAATATTATTAACTACATGGCACATAAGACATAAGTACTTTTAAGTGATAAATAATAATCTTATTTTTAGTAATTACTAACTAATAAATAATAATTAGAAGTTTATTATCAACCAATAATAATGTTACTCATGTAATGCAGGGTCCACACAGAAAAAAAAATTAAAACAAAACAAAAACTCAAAATGACAAAATAAAATTTTTTTTAAAACAATTATGTTTATTCCAACAAACTTATAGAATTTTCAAGAACAAAGTTGTGTTCTGAACGGTGTTTGCAAGCATTGTTTTAAAAATATCCAACGAGCAATTGTGTTTCAGAATATTGTGAGTATTGCGATAAGGAGTATCGTAATTGGTTTGTTGTGCAGTGCGTTCACATTTTGTACAATTATATATAATTAATAATATTAATATATATATATATACAGCATATGCCTAAAATATGACTAAGTTTAATTTGAAAAAGTATTACAAATTTAAACAATTTCATAACTAACTTGTTTGGTATTTACAAGAGAAAAAAAACAGCTCATATTTTTACTCAACTTTATTTAGTTTCTTCAAACTAAAAAAAGTTGAATTTGTGTTAGGTTTTTGTTTTTTTTCTTAGACAATTGTTTGTGGACCCAGCATTTAGAGGATTTTTATTTTGAATATGAACTAAAATAGGTTATTAGTTAGATATGAAATCATACCTAACTATTTTGAATATGTATTAATAATATTTAATATACCATTTAGTTGTAATTAACTATTCATATGTTCTGCAACCGGCAGAATGTATATTTTAATTTACCTATACTTATTTTCATATCACAATAACCATATACTTTACCAATCTTATCAGGTCAAATACCCTTTTAATTTACATGGTATCTTAAATCAAAGCAAGATATTTTACATTCAAAAATTTAGATTTATCAATTACTTCATGTAAAATACTAGGGTTGAAATTTTGCAATGCCCAGTTGCTACAAATAGTAGACGGATTAGATGCTCATAGGGAAAAAAAACGCAATATTCAACAAAATTTTCGTATTTCTACTGAGTGCGATTTGTGATTTGAAGCATTATTTATATTTAATTACGGTTTAGCAAATGTGAATAAAAGAGAAGCATTCCCTCTCCCCTGTTGACCAATAAAAACATATTGTATAACCATAAGACATTTGATTCATATTAATGTGTATAATGATCTATGTATAATTCACATGGATGACATTAACAAGTTAAAAAGTTAAAGTTGAATTACTCTTAACTAAAGTACATAACGAGTTACTTTTTTTCCAGTTATATAGTAATTTACGAGTTAATTCATTTTATTGTTATTATTAAGTTAATTTTTCCAAAAATCACAGATTTAAAATATATTTTATTTTGTAAAAATTAATTTTATAAAAAAAATATAATAGTTGGAATTATAAAATTGTATCTAAAAATAGAATATGTAATATAAATAATAATTTATAATAATGGATAAAATATTTACAGAATATATTATGTATATTATAAACATATTACAAGTAAAGTGACTGCACTATAGAGAAAAGCAAAATATATCTATTTACATATAGTATCCCATACACGTTTACATTCTTATTAATTATTATTCATTATCCATTCATAGAATTACAGATGAATTTAATAATATTTTATATTATATGTGTTGTAAGTAATTAATTAGATTTTATTAATAAATAATTATTATAATTTAATTTAGTCGTGGACCATAACTACAAATACATAAAAACAATTTATTATTTTGTTAGATTTTATTATTGATTGAAGTATTAAAGTATATATAAGTACTTACAGCAATTTATTCTAATACATACATACATATATTTAAAATTGTAATTTCGGGTTGTATAAACAGTCAGTAAACATTTAATGAATCAATAATAAGCTAATATTCCTTTAAACATGATTTAGTGGACCATGGATTGCTTCATTACATTTTATCGAACAATTAAATTAATCAATTTTTATGTAAAACAATTTAATTTAAATTATATTTCTATGCGTTTATCGAAAAACAAACGTTTAGGAACTGTACCAATATTATGTTTATTATACTTTTGCTGCCTCATCAATTTTTTTTTTAGGGGAGGGGGGAAGCAAGGGTATCGTTTTACTACCACAAAATAAATTGCATCCGGTATTTATTATTCAAGTTTTTGATTGTTAAACTATATTCTAAAACTAGGGAGATACAAAATAAAATATTCCGTGATAGTGTTAATTATTTATTGATTTATTGATACAAATTTTTTCAAATAAACAGGACATTTTTTGTAAATAATTTTTTTTTCGTCACCCCAGAATTTTGACGCTATAGTGACGTCTCTGTAATTACTAATTAGTTATTTTTAATGACATTTTTTTTGTTTTTAATGTTCTGGCACGCTAGTTTTCAAAGTTCTAAAAGTTGGCACTCTAGTAACTTTGAACTGCCCATCCCTGTTATATAGTAAACGCATATCTTAAACGCATGTGTCATTTCATTCATTTTGTGATATCACGAAATCCCACCATGCATTGGTATAACTATTTTGAAAAGTTAACAAAATTTATAATAATAATAATAATAATCATCGTTCGGTTTGTTAGATGCTTGTAACGAACTAGTTTTGCTCCTCGTATAATTGCTACCAGGTCATCAGTAAAGTAAAATAATTTATATTGTTCATATTTAATTTAAATATATACGCTTAGTTGTACTCAGTATAATTAAGCGCCTTGTCCAACATCCAAATCTTCTCACATTCCCCCGTTTACTATTAATCTGTCACTACGGATATACTGTATACTTACTGCAGTGAGAACGCTTTGATGGTTACCGTAATATACCGCATACAATATATTACCCAGGGGCGTGTCATACATACGATGTGTGCAAATGCCACGGGACCTCGGCTTTAAGGGGTCCATTATTGCTCAACGTTCCACAAAAAAAAAAAAAATTAATTAAATATAGTTGTGTACGAAAAAGTAAAAAAAAATGTTTACAATTTCAAATACTCATACTCGAGGACCCCGCTTGGTGACATGTCTGTGTACAAAACAGCAGGTCGAAGCAATTAAAGCGTATGTGCGAATAAGTCACGCCCGTGACTGAACATTTTGTCGTGTCGTCCCTTGGCAAAGACGTTTCACTTAAAAAAAATTATTTTAACAGAACTTTTTACAAAAAAAAAAAAATAACAAATTTCAAAATAATATAAAATAATCAAAAGTATACAATATATTACTTATACTACACTATTAAAAACAAGCTGAAAATTTCATCAGGAAGAGGCAATCAATATTCAAGACATATTTAGTATTATTTGTTAAGTGTATTTATTCAAATATTTAACAAACACCTTATTTAACGTTATGTCGTTATTATAAAAAAATATTCGTTCCTAGTTATAATTCTTAACAAGCTTCATTATAACAGATATATAGAATCACAACATAATATATTCGTAGCATATATTTTACATTTTAACAAAATCAATATAAACTTGTCGATTAATTTAGTAAAAAAAAAAAGTAATTACAATAAAATTATTAAATTAATTAATTATATATTGAGGACGAAAAATGGAATGCACGAACTACAAAGTTAGGTAACATTATTATCACTACTCAAAATGGTCAAAAAAAGATAATAAATTGAAATAATATGCAAAATCAGTTGTAATTGTAAAACATCTATTTATAGGTTAGGTACCTACTCTACGAATAGAATTTGGTTGTCCCGGAGATCTATATTATGCAAAATAATAAATACTCAATGTCTAGTATACATAATTAAAAATGTTTAAATGACAGTTTAATGAAAACATAACTGACAGTTAGAGAGTCAATACGTTTAAAAACGTACCACAAATCGTATTTTATTCGATATTTTTGTTTTTAAAATGACGTACAAGACACGTAAACATTTTAAAGTAACGTCATCCGAGGTAATATAAAATTATTTGTCAAATATTTCAAATCGATCGTAATAATATTATAATTATTTGTTATCGTCAGACTAATGGGATTTATTGGAGAAGAGTGGAATTGACGGATTTACCGAAATTAAAAAAAATGATGAACAAAGATTCGATCGAATTGTTTGGCGTGTTAGACATTGCACGAATAATGTGCGTATATAATACATTTTTAGTTTGTAAAATGCATAGTGTGTGTGTATTTATTTCTTGTAAGTTATTTTTATAATATTCTAGCACCGATTGCCCGTTGGCGCTGTGTCAGGTCAATCCCAATGGAAAAATTACCATTTTTATGTCACTATCCGATCGCCCAAACATCAGTTGTATCGCGTCTGATAACTGGACCGAATAGTTTAATTACTTTTATGAGTACGGACTGCTTGATTTAAGATAATATCATGCATAGTCGCAAATAGGGAATTACATTGACTAAAGCTCTATTCAATCTTTTAATAACGAAAAAAATCCCCATAAACCCCCTCCGCCGACAAATCAAAATAGTATATTTATTATTAATTAATAGGTAACAACAATATTAAGGAAACTGCACGTGACCTAATTTTTGCTCAAAGAAAAAACTCTTAAGCCTCGTAGAAAGATCCATGTTAATAATTTTTTACTTTTTGCAGGGCGCATTGGGCTTGGATTTTAAAAATTCTGTTTCAAAATTATATAATACGATTTTGAATATAAGAAAATTTCACAAGCTTTTATTTTTTATTATTTTTGTTTTAATCTACGAAATCAAAAACCAAAGTCCTGCAAAAGTAATGCGCTCAGTAGAAAATCGTCTTCTTTCTAATAGAAAAAAAAATGAATGGTGGCGGCGACGGCGATGGTGGAGAGAAAATATAAAACAGTCCTCAGTAGATAAAAAGTCGATGCGTCGCTCCGCCACCGTATAACACGATATTATGTTTTATTACAATGCATTTAAAATGTCTAAAAAAAACAATTTGAACAATTTTTGTGTACAGCCGTAGGGAGCAGTTGAAAACAACACATAAATATGAGTACATTTTGGGAGCTTATAGATTTAGTCTTGGGGGGGGGGGGGTGCTAAGTCACACCCTATTTGCGTCTATGATATCGTGATTTTTTTGTCCTTACATTTTATTACGATAACGATCATAACAACTATAATATTGACGTACTATCATAAAAACGTCAATTTTACGCGATTTATAGTCTGAAAAACGTCGAGCTCAACAACACGCTGTTCATTAACGCTCTCCTGTACCAGTGCGTCGAGAGTATGGTTTACATACCGGTGCTACTCGAAACGGTTTACGTCCAGATTCCAGAGACCAAAAACATCATACTCGTCAAACCACCCGGAACGAAAATCTGTTAGCACGCGCGTACCTACGTATTTTATGTATACTGGCAGTGGCCTAACAGACCATTTTTCCGTGCAATACAGGCGCAGAAATATGTTTGCCGTTTTCCACTTTATCCGCCAAAACCGTGTCCGGTGTCGATCCGGAATTCGGATGTCCCGAGATTCTGTACCACACCAGAGCGCTCAACATTGACAAAATCAATTTGCGGATGGCCGAGTATACATAATATTATTATAGTATTAATTATTGCTGACAATAAAAACACGGTATACCTATCCGTTCAGGGGATCCCAGCACACGGATTTTACAAACGTCTCGGACCAGTGTTTCCCAACCTGGTGGAGGGGTGTTCACATTTCTGGGGGGGCGCAAGCAGTCATCAGTCATCACAATGTAAATTTGTATTCATTAAATTATTTTTATTTTACAATAGTTTTTATGCTTTACAAAATATCGTGTAGTTAATTCTTAAAGTATACAAAAAGTGATAAATTTGTTCAATTTATAGGAGGGGGCGTGACATTTTTGAAAATCTACAAAGGGGGCGTAGAATAGAAGAGGTTGGGAAATACCGTCTTAGACCAATAACAGAGGTGGTAAATTACACTTAAGAAGAACCTTTGCAATGTCCGATTTTAATTTTCAATGCGTGTACGAATTCTTCGACAAAGTATCTAGTCTATTTAGGAAATCGATTTTAGATTTTAAAGGATATCGTTTTTTTAAATTCTATGAAATAAGTACATTACATATTTTGATTTATTTTGAGCATATTAGATTTTAAATAGAAAAAGTGATTCCCGAACAGCATAGGTAATGAACTCAAAAATTTTTTTTTTGAAATTACATTTGACTATATGCTTGATTTACTCTACCACTAACCACTTTTAGAGGTACGTATCCCCAGCCCTCCAATTCCAAATTTTGAATTTTTTTTTACCATTTGTTTGTAACCAGTTTGCATTGGTTTGTAATCTCATTTTTTTCGTTTGTAGAGATGTAGTCACTAATTAGTTATTTTTTAAATGCTATCCTTCGATGGTTTATAAATATATTATGTAGGCAATACAAATCATTTTTATTTAATTGTAGCTAATTATTATTAGACACTTCAAACACATCAGCATTTTTTTAATAGATACTACATTGGGGCCTTTTTAAATGCGGTTCATTTATGATTAATAAATATATATAATAACAGTCACGTTGGTTTATTTTAAATTATAAATGATTTGTATTCTTATCAGTTATTATAATACATTTTATTGATTTGTGTTTATTTATTGAAATTTATCATGTATATTAATGTATGTTGCGATAGCTTTGCCCATTAGAAAAATCAAAATTTGTTTTGCACAAATATTTAGCACGTAATTAGAATGAATTTGCACGACCAAAATTAGAATTTGCATGACATTGGTTTACCAGCAAAACCTAAAATTTGATGGGCTGGGTTGGCGCAACGTTGCTCCAGCCCGGCCCAATAGAAAAAATATAGTTATCGAGATATAGATATGCCAATATTTAGCACGCTATTAGCATAAATTCATACGACTTTGCATGACAATTTTTTGTGGTTAAAAAACAAATATATTTATTATAAAAAATATTAATAATGACTAATGATAAAATTAATAATGAAGTATAGTAAATTTCTTTTATAAATGTTTTTAAAACTAGTAAATATATAAACTTATAAATTATTAAATTACACTTTATAAATAAAATACAATATTTTATAAAAAAAAATAAAAATTAAATAAAAATTCGCACGGTACCATAATTGTTTTTTTCGGTACCATGATCGACTTCTTCTTTAAATCGTCATATAAATCCCAATTGTTCGTATTTCGTTGGGAATAAATATTGTAATGATCAATTGAATTTCTTAAGCTTGATATTTTATGTTGAGGAGGTAAATTATTTTAGTATTATTTTCTATCATAATATTAAGTTAGAAAAATTATATAATCATATTGTTTAATTTTAAGGTGATGATAAAAAGAGCATTGAGGCTGGTATAATTATGAAAATTGAATTATGTGTATCTTCACTGTTATAATACATAATTCAATTACATATGAACTACGTGGTGTTATATACTACCAAAAAGGCAAATTAAGCTTAAGAAATTCAATTGGTCATTACAACACTTATTCCAGATTTTAATATATATTTATTTTTTAATTCAATTCTGGCCTAGCAAAGGTAAATTAATTATCAGTCACAAATTGCAGTACAACTTCTCAGATATTCTGTAGTAATATAAGCAGTGGCGCCCGAGTCATATATTTTTCAAGTGTAGCATGACATAATTTTACCGCTCGAATTCTAACATTACGTACGCGCAAACACATGTAATTTAGTCATTAGATCAAAATATTCAAAACCAATTAATTGACTTGAAATACCATTACGCCGGACAAAAGTTTAAATACTTCCAAAGATTTGAGTTAAAAATATAAAGATGTCTTACTGTATAGACAAGATTACTTTGCGTCGGTTTAACATTTTTTAATTTTATTAAATTCTTGACGAAAATAAACATTTTAAATTTTATCATTTTTTCAATATTTTCAATAAAATATATTAAAAATCATTAAAAATATTGAATATGTGATCCGGCCGATGCAAAGTAAACTTCATTACCAAATCAAAAATCTTTAACATTTTTAAATTGAACCACTAGAAATTATCTTAATTTTTGTCAGTCACTTAGGTCGTTTCGATGAAAAATATATAGAATTTTCAAGGGCTCTATGCTACCTATACATTCTGGGGTGGGCCGGTACAGTATTCCAAGCTGAAAATTTTTTTAGGAAGCCAGGAAGATTTTAATTGAAAAAATGTGGTTTTATATCCAATTATGAACATGAATATCAGGC
>JACXSJ010004465.1:0-13042 GCA_014851325.1 Pentalonia nigronervosa
ACCTACTACCTTTTTTCTGGGACTCAACTTACCTACTACCTTTTTTACGGCATACAATTAACAGAGAAAAGGTCATTTGGGACCCAAATTTACCAATCCCGATAGAAGATAATGAAAAAGGTATGCGGGAAGTTCTTTAGTTTATTAATTTAGCAATAAGTAATGTCGTAGTATAAGCTATATAGGTTTACCAATAATAATTTAAAAAATTATATTCGTTTAAAATACAAAATGAAAAATAGAAAAGGTAAATAAATACTTTTAAACACCAGAATATGCAGACGTTATCTTATCCGTTAATGAACAAAAAATATTAGGTTAAAATAATATGTTGTTTTTTATCAGGATTAGTAATAATCTTTTCCTAGAACACTTGAAACTAATCGAACAAGTAGGTGAAACGACCTATTCACTTAAAGACACCACAGCACTAAACAATAATTATTATACTTTATAAACACTAAATTAATGTTATATAATATTTTATGCTTGAAAAATAAACAATATAGTACACTGGAAGGTTATTAATTCAATATAATAGGTGACTGTAAATATTACTTTTATATGGGGGGTTTTTAAAAATATGAAAACCAAAAACAACAATAGGTTATGAATAATAAAATTGAATTTGGTCATTATTATATGCTAAAAATTAATTGTTTATAAATATCTAACATGTAAATTGTTTTTTATTTACGGTGAAAAAATATGTTTAGACTTATATTTTCTGAAAAATACTTTCTTTATAAATGAAAAAACGAGAATTCTCATTTGTCTAACCGTATACCAAAACAAATATCATACAAACTGTGTACAATTTTTTAAAAATTATTTACGCCCTAGAAACGTAATATGTGCGGCCGTGCCGGTGATATTTCAGTAACTTAAAAAATGCACCCCACTACATAATAAAAGGTCTAAACACTTTAGTATTCGTCAACAGTCCTATATATACACGTTTTACTAATAATTTTTCTTGAACTGCTCGTGTATATTATTACGTAAAATAAAAACGGATAAAGACATATTTTTTAAAAGCCATTGGTTTAATATTCAAACATATAATAGTTAATAGCGGCAAGTGGGTTTTCGTAGTAGGTATAGTGCATTAAAATATTTATATACTGTTTAGTGTTTACCAATGAAATATCACGCGTGTGATATGAAAATCGATAAAAAGTAATACAATATATATATATATACTATATAGGTCCCGGAGTTTTGAAAGGAAAACGGTAATTATATGTAACCGGGAACAGTAATGATTATCGATAATAGCGATAATATAATACAGCATATTTTAAGAAAATGTTCGGAGTATAATATAATATGTGAATGGTTAGGTTAGGTTCTTATAATATGCACTTTTATTACAGCCATGTAATTAGTCGAAAGTGTATATTATCATAATAACACTCGTATATAAACCGAAATCTTTTTTCCACCGAATAGCTGTTTAAAGGTGTACCTATACAGAGTGTTCGCAATGACATTTCGTGATCGTATCGACAAATCGATGCATCACACCCCTATACATAATAATTTATATTATACACCGTGGGCATATAAAAGGGATACTAAGGGGGTCAGATGCCAGTGGCGTAATTAGGAATTTGTTCTGAAGGGGATAGACGTCGTTTTTATACATAAAATACTAAATTTACACTATATTTTCAAGTGCAATGGTAGCTGGGAATACGATTTTATCAGACATCAAAGGCTCTGGGGGAGATCTATCACTCTCACCTCCCTCCACCCTTAATTACGCACATCGTGAGCTTTTTTTAACAAGTCGTTTTTTGATATTATGTTTTTTAGGAAAAGCTTCAAAATATTTATATGTATTATTGATAATTATAGTTATTTAATGTAAATATATTGATATAATAGTATATTATTATTTATTAATTATTATACACAAGATAGGATTGTAGTACTTGTTAAATCGAGTCTACGCGATGAAAGTAAGACTTGAGAATTGTGACAATTATAATATCAAGATAGTATTAATATTATATAACTACCTAAATAAGCACAGGCGTAAGTGCTTGTGAATAAAGGACTTTTAACTTATGGGGCAGGGGGTTTGAGTCTTTTCTAAAATTATTTTTTTTATACGACAAAGACTCTTTTTACAAGATTCTATGTATATAAAAGTTATGTATACGCCACTGACTATATCAGCATCATGATTTGGCAACACGTCATGTATACCTAATATTTTATGGACGGGACTGCATGAAGATATCGAACTGATTATAACAGGGACACATTTTGAACCAATTTTAATTTCGAAGTCATGGATTTCGTCTGGGTTTAAAGTAATAATTATTAATTATTAGTGCATTTTACTCTAAGATTTGATGGCCAACAAAGTGCTGGAATCAACAGTGAAGTAGCGAAAAGAGTAATCGAGAGGCGGCCACCTCTGAGTTTCTTAAGGGGTGGTGATTGGGTAATGGCCAACAGGTGATTATTTAGTACTAACTATTATAATATTTTAGTAATAACTACGATAAATATAGTAACAAATATGACAGTGAATGCCCTTTTCGGGTTATATTGGGGCTGTAATGTGGGTGACTGATCTCTAAAAAAGTCAAGTTCACCACGTCACTGCAGGGAATCGAAATTTTTGCACGCGCGCAAATTGTGTTGTATTATGTACACTGGAATCGACTATGTAGCCGTGGAGGTAAATTTAAGGGTACATTCATTTACAAGTATCACTGTCGCACTGTGGCGGATAGGTATTATAATATTTAATATTATTTTTCGATATTCGGCAAAATCCGAGAAAAAACTTAATATTCCAGAAATCCAAGTGAAGCCCACAGGGCCACTTACAGAAAATTATGTAACGAATAATAATTATGAGCACGTGAAATACTTAGTATACCAACAATAACCGAACAACGATTTCAATAAATCTATTGGTGAAAATAAATCGAATCTCACTTTTAAAATGAATTAGTTCAAATTTTTATTCTGATAAGAATATTGGAATAAAGAATAATATTTTTTATATAGCATCTCTCACTAAAACACATATTATTATAATATTATGATACATTTTTTAATCATATTGTTGTGCTTGGAAAAACTGAATTTTCATTTGTTTTCAGAATTCTTGTTGTCGTTTTTAATTTAAGTTTTTTTGATTTACAGTATACGCGCGGCGTAAGTGTTATGGTACTACCCATAATACACCATGCTGCACGGTCACAACATACTTTGGTAAACTTTTTACGACTCGTCACTGACATAAACGTTCACATTATGTTTCATCACGTGTATAGATACATACTTTAATGGGCGTGATTTTGAATTTTTTTCCTGATCCAAAACCAATAATAGTATAATCACTATTATGTTTTTCTCTATAGATATATTTTATAATCTTCCCTTGTTCGGCGCCGGCCGTCGTGTACAAACGAAACCCCCGGGAGCTCGATGTTGACTAATTATCCAAAATCGGTGTTATTGTAGATGATAACCATGTCAAACATTAAATCGCCTAATTGGCGGCGGCGCACTTACCGAAAGACGAGTATAATATTATACACCAAATTCAATAACGGCTGTATTTATCTTATATTACAAATCACAATAACAGTAAATATATAATTATTCTGTACCTACGAGTATGTACTTATTGTGTGTATAATATTATGTGCTGATAATTGTTCGGATATCCGGATTTGAATTTGGCAGACTAACTGGATGAACCCGCACCTAAATTATTAATTTATCAAATTATCAAATCACCAAAAATTAATTATTATAATTAATTTTATTATTATGACTTTATAATACTCTTTAGTTTAGGTGCATCTTTAATATTGTCGATTAAAATCTCGTTAAAACTAGCAAATAAAAAGAGTGATATCGAAAACTATTTGGAACGTGATTGATGTCTCAGATGTTACACACGATGTAGAATAAATTAATTACTTATATAAAAAAAAATGTAGGTTTGAATAAATAATTTCACTAACGTACACAAAATTAAATTAAATAGTTAATTTCTACTTTACGCACAGTTGGTTTGTTTATGTATTTTTAAATTAAATTCAATTCTATTATGTTATTATTCAGGTTTATTTACTTAAAAGGTGGGCCAGAAAAACGTTTTTTAAAAAAACTTACTTATCAAATTAAAATTAAAATTTTGAGTAATTATAAAAATGTATTCAATATCTACCTACTTCAATTTGTTTAACCTAATATTACACGTCAAAAGTGATGCATTGAAAACGTATTATTATTATTCGGTACCGACAAAAATATTAAATAGGAAAACGTTAATAAATAATAATACGTAACATGTTTAAGTATTAGTAAAAGTTGTAAATATACGTTTGATTTATATTTCATATTTACATATTCGTACCTACTATTTACAAACTTATTTTTTGCCTTGGGTAATACTATACTGATTGCAAGTATGAAAACTAGTTGGTAAAATAATAATTATTAAACGTCTAATGCTATATTGTTTTTATGCGACGTTTGGAGGTATAAAAGCAAAATATATATTATGCTATAGTCTGTACTGAATAGTATATAATATCAAACTATTTAAAATTATTGAAATTTCTTTTGATACTGTTAGTTACTTGAAAATTGATAACTATAAATATGCTTTAAACGTATTTAAGCGTTTTAAAATAGCTTGTTTTTGATATACTCCATAAGATGGATGTGAGATTAAAAAAAAAAAACTCTTTTAAATTATTTGTGTCGTCGATAAATAATATTTTTTATGCAAAATACTTTTCGAGATTGTATTATAAAAACCTCATAAATTTGACATAGAATAAAAACTTAAAAAAAGCATTTAGGTACATGCGACGCGCTTAGAAACTTTTCCATAAAAAGTGTGAGCACTTTTGAAAGTTTGCCTAAATGGTGAAATTCACCGTTGGTATTTTATACATTCGATAAGTTAAACGTAATAACTAATAGTGATTATGTTCCACCACGAAAAAAAATTGACTTAAATATCCTCCGAGGTGAATATTTTCTCGACATTATTTTCGAAGCAATCCTTATACCATTTTTTTAAACTATGCACGATGCCACATGAATGTTATCGGTGTACGGGTTTATTTGCGAAATAAAAAAAAAACACAAAAAAATCACTGCCTGTAAACGGTCGTAAATTTTTAGCACCTCCTTTTTCTTATATAGGTATGCGAAAAAAAGTCAAGTTTGGGAGGGCACTAGAGACTGTCTGGATAGCGGCCAAACCAATAATTTCTGTGTTCACATAATGTCTCACGACTTAGGATGAAAAATAAAAAAAATAAAACCGTTTTTCCGTCCGACGTTGTTTTGCATGTTTTTTCTATATACACGTGTATATATATATATAAGAATCCCGGCGCCATTTGAAATTACACAGTTCATTGGATTTTACGGTCATTGTAAATTTCTGGAAAAGAAAAAAAATAACAATAATAAAATTCAATAACTATGGACGTAATAAATATATTCAAAATCGTGTTACCGCGTTGTTATATATGACGACGTGGCGGTGCTTAAAAACCATCATTGTCTATAGGTATGCGTATACCAATATAATATAGGTATACTATTTAGATACACGCAGGTATAGTGTTCTCGGGCGAAACTCGAAATAACATTGCAGTCGTACAGAAGGGACACTGCGACCTAGTAAAATATGGGTATAACTATACGTTTCGGTGCGACGCCCAATCGTCTAAAATACCGATCTCAAAGTAACATAATATATAATATAGAAAAACACAATCTGGGTGTTTTTTTTAACCAGCAGATAATTTTAGGGTCCAGGCTCTGTGTATTCGAATTAGGAGGTATTGGTTGGGTATACACGTATATATATATATATATTATATACCCGCGGTACCTATACCTAGGCTATGGTTTAATTATTATTTGAAATAACGAGTTACGTCCGCAACGGATGATGACCACCCGCGTTAGTGATCAGAAATTGACTAACTGCAACCTTGAACTAATGTGTTCGTACTATTATATAATATTATATTGTGCATATACATAGAGAGTTTGTCTAGTTAATTTTTTTTCCCAAACCCGCCGAAATGATCGTATCGGACAACGTTCCCAATTTACCCGGGAAAAAAAATGTAAATCTTTAAACAACAGATCAGCACTTCATATTTTATGCACAGGTGCCTATCTACCTACCTACCTACCTACCTACCTATAATACTAATAATACGTACGTGTCTAATCGATCGAGTTTTACACTATATACCTACACATAATATAATATAAAATACCGACGCACACGTCCGCAGACACCATCTGCATTTTGATATCGTAATTGTTGACAGCGTGTAATCCACCCTTCCTTTAATTTTCTTCTTCTTTATTTTAATTTTCAAAAATGTAGACATTACTACTTCTTGGTGGGCTTTTCAATTGCGTTTCTGTTATTACACTGCCGGTCGTAATGGTATACTATTACGCTCGTGCATACGCTGCAAAGAGATACATATTAATGACTTAATAATCATACCCGCGGTAAGTCCTTGGCAGACATCTGTCCGAAATTATCATCCAAAAAACAGACCGTTTCGATTATATAAAGAAACCGTCCGACAATTTCCTCGTGGGAGCTTCGTGAAATGCAAACAACTTCTATAGTGTAATAACTAATAATAATAACACATTATATGCACAGGGCTCCCGATTACAATTTAAAAACAATATCACAAAATACCGATGACGCGAATGTAAAACAATAATATTATATCATATCATATTACTTGCCTATACGAAATGTAATAATGTTATTATTGCATTTAAATTTTATTTGATGGCACTGGTTTGTTAGGCATTACGAATGAAAAATAATACGTAATGTTTTACCAATAACATTTCGGGTCGTCGATTTTTTTTTTAATTTTTGAAATCAAATATCACTGTTTTTTTTGTTAAACGATTCTCGCATATAATAAGTGTCCATATAGAGTCGTCTAATTTTATGCAAACGACGCCCGAAGAATTTACACAGCAGAACGATTTACATAAAAATAATACTTTATTATTGATACGGGTTTTCAGGGGGCTATTAAGCGCGTTCGAAAAACAAAAAAACCGTATTCTCCGTATGGATGCCGAAAAAAAACCAATCTCTATCGATTACTTATTATACACATGGCAATATACAATATAATTTAATATAGTAATGCGTAAAATAAATACCTATATAAATACTACGCACCGTCGTTGCCGCGCTGCATAATATTGTATATAATATACATATTATGCATAATAATTCAATAGATTGCTGTGGGGTTGGGGGCCCGGCAGCGTCTCGCGAGTATAACATTCGTACGACTAATATAATAATAATAATAATAATAATGATATTAAACAGCAATGTTTGAAGACCGGCCGCGTATAATATTTATGTAAATATTATTTTATTTATATATCATACTATATGATGGTTTACGACGAACACGCGTTGCACGCGGAATACACAAAACGGACGTTCGTCATCCACGCCGCGGTAATCACAATAATAATAAAGGTATAATGATGGCAATGACGATAATGATAATAATACCGCCGATCGTATATTGTACATTCGATTTCGAATCGATTTCAATTGCACGCATTGTTTGTGTAGTGTACCTACCTATAATATTATAATGTATAGTTACTGGCACGTCGTCGGCGGGGAAGTCGTCATCGTGCGATTATGTGCCGCGATATAGTCCGCCACCGCCACCGGCCACCACCCTGCGGTATATACCGCACATAAACCTATACCAACGACGTGAGCTCAATCAAGAGTAATCGGTTATTGAATTCGAATCGTGTCCTTCGGTGTGTACCTGAGCGCGCGGCGTATATAATATACGTAATATAAACGGAAAAAAATATTATTATAAAAAATAATAAAAAAAAAAAAACCTTTACCAATTTAAGTATGTGATGAGGCTTAACCCGGGCAGGGGATCATTATAAAACAGAAAAAAAAAAGTAACAAGACGGCGACGTGTGGCCTAAAAATCCTGACCGGCTGTGGGCGGTGCGCTAACAAGGTATGTATATACGCGCGCGAGCACACACACACACGCGCACACCGCTATACCGTCGTATATAGACTTGAGGATATTATCCCGTCACTGACCTGTTATTATCGTTACTCGTCTGAAATGAGATCCTTAAAATAAAGAGAATGAATAAAAAAATATATATATATATATATACCATGAAGAGGTACCTACCTCGCGGTCTCCACACGGTAATTGCGCCGGGCACGACGAAAACGTGGACGGGCGACGAAGTAGACGGTCAAGTGCACACACCGGAATCGTGCCCAAACAATTTTTATTTTTTGTCCGGGGGTGGGGAGGCTACTTACCGAATTGCTTATACACGCGCTTTACACAAACACACACGCGTGTGTTTGTATACATAATTTTTCTCGCGTAATTAGGCACGATTTCTTGTGTGTTTGTTTTATATCCTCTAGTGTCCGGGGTAAGCAGGAGGGGTAGCCGACGGTGTTCGAGCTAGATTGATCCGTGGTGGAGGGGTAAGGGGTGGTGGTAGTGCACGGGTGGAGACTTGTGGGAAATTGAGTCGCCCGGTGGTGGGTCAATAAAGTCAAAATAACTAATCGAAAAAATCAACGCGATGGGATGTCGTCATGTCGACCAGCACACAGTGTGCATTAGTATATTATATATTAGTGAATTCCGGCCGATCCCACCTTTGAACTTCGAATCCGACTGACCTCCGGTCGGCCATGACGGTTTTTTTTTTTTGACGGGACCCGCGCCGGCACAGGGTTGACGTACATATTTCACGGAAATGGCACAAACGCCTCGCGGGCACTATCTAATATTACTATATAATTATTATAACATAGACTAAACAAATATGTACCTATTGCGATTTGTATTTTAGACGTTAAAACGATTACCTTTAATGTACAATATTATCGTGTGTGAATAAGACAAATCCAATGAAAATGTAATCGCCAGCACAATATTATATTTAGTTCGCTTATCGACTTTGAACGCGGTATAACATGAATATTTAATCGTGTGCAACGCGTTTCTTATAGGTATAATATTATTATCATAATAATGACGGACGTTCACTTTTATACTTACACGCTGTATTAAATGACTATTTGAAATTTTTAATTTATTAATGACGAGTTGAACGCATATCTATTTGTTTTGATATGCACGCCGATTATGCATAAAAGTGATATTCTCGTTCGACGTAAAAATAATAAAACATATACAATATATAGGTATGCAAAGGTTATGTATAGGTTAGGTACCTACGTGATACGAGTGTAGTTTTTAAAATATGTAGAGGTACCTATTATATTATTCTCCCTTTACATTATTGTGGCTGTTATGAATACACGCACTCCTGCAAGCTGATTGACATGTTTAATTAAAATTCAATTCTTTCACCTTGTTTAAAAGTGTGTCCTCTTGAGTTTCCTCGACTCATTGTAACCAGTCAAATTACAAGAACTGGTTTTTTCCCCATCAATGACACCAATAATTTAGTACAACTCGCTCCGCCGACTGATGGTTTTTATCTAACAACAACGTCGACGACGACGACGTATTAATTAACTATAGAACGTTGCTCTAAGCTATGGACTATTTATTTAGATAAACCGAATATTTAAATTGTAAAAGTTAAATTATTGGAAATTTGCATTTTATTATTTGGAATCGGGTAGGTGTATTTAATTTTATGAGATAGAACGCAATAAAAATAAATGGTAATATACGGTTCGAACACAAAAGTGTGTGTGTGTGTGTATGTATGTGTGTTTATGCGCGTGCGCCATAAAAATAATTTAATAATGAATAATTTTTTGAATACATAACACAACGCCAATGTTTTAAATGGTAATAAATTCACTTTTACGAAAAAAAAGATTAGATCAAACAGTAATACGCTCAGTGCTTATAGATTATTTCCAATACGACATTATAATAATGTACACATATAAAATATTATATATTATATGGGAAAGTATAATAATATATTGTGTGTACACTGCGGGTATAATAATATATATTATATATTATACCACACGATTTAGTTCGAACACGTTGGCTGCGTTCTTACAATATTGTTTTAATTATATATATTTATTAAAATAATGATATATAATATATATTGTGTGTATGTTTTACACGCACTTAATATTACGGTGTCCTAGGAAATTTTTTTGTTTTGAGTACCTAGGTCACTGCGCGGCTGTTTTATAGTTCGGACATTGTCTTTTGGAATCCGAAAATAATCGATCGCGAAGTTTCAAAAATGGTTCGACTTTCAGTACTTATGACTCTTGGCCGATGATGCGTAGATAATATATTGTTATGATACACACATGTACTGCCGGTTGCAATTCATTGAGAAAAGAAAAAAAAATAAATATTTCGATCACTGCCACAATTGATTTTTGTACTATCGCGTGTTAGTTACATTGACTTTTAGGACACATTTGCTAAAAAGGTTTGCTTATCGAAATCAAAAATGCATCATTATAAAACCCGTTCCTATTAAAACGTTGAAAAAAAAATATAGACAAACGCAGACGTGCTTATAATGTACGGTGGTGGCATAATAAAACACAGGTACGCAACATTAATAAAACGGTGTGTGAGGAAAAAAATTATAAAATTTGAAACGAAATAATTTGTTCGATAAGATTAAAAAGTAACGCTCGTATTATACATATACATATTTATACATACCACGACACCTGTGACCTATAGGCCCAGTGTTTACAAAGTCATTAACGGTTATGTGTTAGAAAAGTAAGTATTATAATGTCAATATTATACATGTTAAGAGATGAACGCATATATTATTTATATATGTTTTTAAACCATAAAAACTATACACAAAAAAGCTATACCTTCGCTTTAATAAGGTTTTTTTTTTTATTGAATGGTTTTAGTTTTTGAGATAAATATAACATTTATAACAACATATATATGTGTGTATATGTATGCTTATAAATATGCTGCAAGTTTATATATGCTCGGCCGAGTGGGTATATAACTAAAATATTATGACAGTCATGTAATAACATAGACGACGAGACGATATTTGATCAAAATTATTGATTTCAGTCATGTATTACATTATTTGTATAATTATGGACCGAAAATCATCGCATCGTTTATAATTAACGATCGTCCTTGACAGAATAATATTATTATGATGTACGGCGTGTATAATAATATTATACATTACTATCATAATGGCGCATAGAATAGAAATCATTGACGAAACTCGTTGCTTCTTATGAAGTGTTAACTGCAGAGGTTCGTTAGTGATTTGAATTTGTATTTTTCCGTCGCCGCCGTATAGAGATGGTTGTAAATGTTTTTTACTTGCGTCTCGCATGGTTCGTCAAAACGATTTTTGAACTCTCTTACTCGCGTACAGATATCGAGCGATGGTTGAAGTGCCGCACACAATGAGTAGGTAGCTACATAACGAGTTAATGAAGTATGAAAACTAGAGCAGATTTTGTCACCGAATGTTAGGCATACATACATATATATATATATATATAGGTGTGATTTTACGAAATGGAAAAAATATATATAATATATGTATAAGAATTACCGTCGACCTCGTCCCCCGATGGATGTTTAATGGGAAAAGTTAATAAAACACCTAAAGTTCCTGCAGCAGAAAGTCCGCGGAAGGCCGAGAGGGGCGGTTAGGGGAGGAGCGCACGGCCTGCTATACAAGAAATAATATTATAGCACTGCATAATGTTGTGCCGTCGTTGCAAGTGATGGTGATGACGGCGGGTTAGGGGAGACGGGGATGGAAATCGGTTTAAAAAAAAAACTAATAATAATAACCACGCCATCAAAGTACACTAAACGGTTTTTGAGTCAATGCAGTTTGATTGTTTTTTAAGAATCCGCGTCCTCCATGGTCTGACATCAACAGAATATAATAATAATTAGCGTGTTTATGTATAATTACGGGGTGCATCTAAACAGATTCGGATGGCGTGCAGTCATCTCGTTGTCGATTTGTTCGTCGGGCGATCGCGCGATGACTATATTATAATATAATATTGACTGTAGAAACTATGTATTATGGGTAGGTATATAATTGTACACCATCAGATTGTCGAATGATGAGCAAAATTGCGTGAACTTGCGAATCCTCTAGCCCGCACGGTAGAAATGGACTTAACGTTTAGTAACTGCAGCACGCGGACATACAGGAAGACAACGGCAACGAGAGAGACGGGAATCGAACGGATCGCGAACCATATATGTACGCTTATAGAATATGTATAGGTACAGGGTGATTCACCATACATGCTGATCTCCATGTTTCTTTTAATAATGTATTTATTCAAAATTTTTGCTTTGAAATCTATTATAGGTTTACTTGAATACCTATTTTATATTTTCAAATACTTAGACTTTTTATACCTTCCATTTAAAAAAGATTTTTGATGCATCTAAATCGAAATTCAAATTTATAATATTAATTCTTGATAATAGTACGATGTAATATTTAGTCTACAGTACTATTATAACTTATTTTATGAGTAATTAGACAATTTTACAATATTATTGATAAAATGTTAATATAGGTAATATTAATATTAACTATCATAATTTTCAAACCATCATATAACTATTAATATTCTTTTTATATTTTCAAATCTATATTTTCACAATTGACTATTATTCTTATAGTACGTACAATGTTAAATAATTCAGAAAATACTCTTTTGAATAATTTCGATATTTTTATATCAATATTTTTCAGCAGCTATCTACTCAACAATTTTTGCTGCTAGTAAAGGAAAACGTTCTAATTTGATAAAACAAATGTTGTATCACCACAAAACACTAAACAGGTAAACAAAATATATATATTTGGAAATTTGGTCTTTAAGTGGATATAATATATACCTACTTACTTCAAAATTTCAAATACCCGAATCTAAACGTAAATACATTATTAAAAAAAAAAAAAAAAAAAA